>WBNM01036813.1:117092-166396 GCA_013399055.1 Ramphastos sulfuratus | reverse complement strand
GGTGCCATGGTCTAGTCTTGAGGTCTGTGGTAATGGGTTGGACTTGATGATCTTTGAGGTCTCTTCCAACCTTGGTGATACTGTGATACTGTGAAAGAACCACTGCTGCTTCTAACTGTTATTTTTTGAAAGACCAGAGAAAATACCCTGCGTCAGACTTCGTTGGATGCTTAAGTCTATAAATGCATGAATTAAGCTGAACAAAGCTACTGTGACATTTTTCTTAGGGTAAGTTTAATTTGAAACTGAATATTCCTGCAAGTGCATGATATTTCATCCTTTATAATCCTTCTAATCACTCCACCACTGCATCAAGTATCTGAAAACATTAAAAGGTGATGCTTTTCAACGAGCGTAAGCTCCTTTCCTGTCAACAGAAGCAAATTAACCTGAAAGCAAAATAATTACAGTTCTCAATATGTACAGATTATTAGAATTATTAAAATGCATGAATTCTGTGAGAACTGTGGGGAAAAAAACAACCCAGCTAACACTCAGAGCTCTGATAGTTGCCAGGTTTGCATTTGTTGTGTTTTTAACATTCATGTACAATTCCAGCTTGCTTTGTTTCTGCTGATCTAGAGGGTGGGACCTCTATAACCTTGCATTCCAGTATCTCCCAGATATATTCCAATTGCTCTGCTTTACTTGTTGTTGGTCCAGAGGAGGGCTACGAAGATGCTCAGAGGGCTGGAGCAGCTCTCCTATGAGGACAGGCTACAAGAGTTGGGGCTCTTCAGCCTGGAGAAGAGAAGGCTTTGAGGAGACCTTATAGTAGCCTTCCAATATCTGAAGGGGGCCTACAGGAAGTCTGGGGAGGGACTACTGACAAGGTCTTGTAATGACGAGACAAGGGGCAATGGGTTTGAACTGGCAGAGGGGAGATTTAGACTGGATGTTAGGAGGAAGTTGTTTGCAGTGAGGGTGGTGAGACACTGGCACAGGTTGCCCAGGGAGGTTGTGGCTGCTCCCTGCCTGGAGGGGTTCAAGGCCAGGTTGGAGGAGGCCTTGAGTGACCTGTGCTAGTGGGAGGTGTCCCTGCCTATGGCAGGGGGGTGGAACTAGATGATCCTTGAGGTCCCTTCCAACCTTACCATTCTATGATTCTAATTTACCAGATTGGAGAAGACCTTTGAGATTATCAAGTAACACATTACCCAGCACCATCTAATCAACCAAATCATGGCACTAAGTGTCACATCCAGTCTTCTTTTAAACACTTCCAGGGATGGTGACTCCACTACCTGTACCATGCTTCAAAAGCATTTTATTATGATAGGACAAGGGACAATCTAGAGATGAATCTAAGCTTTAATCTAGAATTTCTTATGTTAAAGTGCAAGCTAATTTAGCAAAATCAACTATAATGAAGTGACAACCTTTTCAGTTCTCTGTTTGACATTACTTTTAGAATCACCTGTTGCAATTAAGACACTTGTGGCTGAAATCTAATTAAGCGAAAACATAAATCTGTGTTTCAAGAGTGGACCTTAGGAAGCAATGTGATTGCAGTCTCCTAGAGCCTTTACACTGAATTGNGGCCTTCTTGGCCAGCTGGGCACACTGCTGGCTGATGTTTAGGCGGGTGTCAATCAGCACCCCCAGATCCCTTTCTGTTTGGCTGCTCTCCAGCCACTGTGACCCCAGCCTGCAGCTCTGCATGGGGTTGTTGTGGCCAAAGTGCAGCCCCCAGCACTTGGATCTGTTGAACACCATAAGTTGGGCAAAGATCCTGTGTTACCTGCCTGAAGTTGCTATGTAGTTTGTGTCACTAGAGGCAAAATCTTCTTTTTCAGATTTTCAAGTCGTTATATGCTTGCTTACTGCTGGAAAAAAAATCACCCTTCGGAATCCAGCAGTCACACGAACGTGGCTCAGTTGTCTGTGAGAATGGGTGAATGAAGAATTTATCATCTTTGGTCTTTATTTGAGGTGTACATAGACTTTTCAGTGGTCTTAATCTGCCAGGAGCAAGGGTCAGCATGCCATTTATAATGCTGGAAGCTGGGACAAAGCACTTGTTTTCGTGGTGTAGGGACTGCATGTGCCAAGAGAGAAATTGGGAAGTGCAGGGGAAACTTGAACTTGACAGCTAAGAATGACAGAGGAAAATTTGTGAGCTAAATTTCTTGAAATATTGTGTATTTTGCATTCAAACAGCCCGAAGAATTCAGTTTACTTCTCGTATTAATGTAAATGAATGTTTTTATTAGACCAGTAAGTACTGTTGGAACAAACAGCATGCCTTGAGGCACATGCTCTTGCTCACAAAGAAAGATGCAGCAAATTGCTAGCAAAAAACATGTTAAAAACAATGGCTGTTATTTTCATCTAACTGTGTTAGAAGTTGGGTAGCTTAGAGCAAGTAGTGGTTATGATCTCAAGATGTGTTAGCTGGAGATGGAGGTGACTGTGCCTTTAAATCACTGGGGCAGAAATAGAAATAGTTCTGAGTAGGGTCAGCAGGAATGTAAGAGGTGAAAAATCCATTTTGCCATAGGATCAATGTCAAGACTTTTGTCAACAGCAAAAATAACATCCTACGAAGACCAGGAGAAGGCTACTAATCTTCCATCCTATGTCTTTTAAACACTTCCATAGAATAGTAAGGTTGAAATGGACCTCAAATATCATCCAATTCCAACCCCCTGCCATAGGCAGGGACACCTCCCACTAGTACAGGTCACTCAAGACCTTGTCCAACCTGGCCTTGAACCCCTCCAGGGAGGGAGCAGCCATAACCTCCCTGGGCAACCTGTGCCAGGGTAGGTAGATAAATCTAGGTAGATAAATCATTAAACAATTAGACTTCATAGGAAAGATAAGAACAGTTCCTTTTTTCTGGTGAACATGAGCTGGCAATGTGCATTTGCAGTCCAGAAGGCCAATTGTATCCTAGGTTGCATCAAAAGCAGCATGACCAGCAGATGGAGAGAGGTCTTCTGCCATTTTACTCTGCTCTGGTCAGACCTCATGTGGAGTACAGTGTCCAGCTCTGGAGCCCTCAGTGCAGCAAGGGCATGCACCTGATGGAACAGGTCCAGAGGAGGACCAGGAAAATAGGCTGGAACACCTCTGCTACAAAGACAGACTGAGGGAGATGAGGTTAATCAGCCTGGGGAAGACTCCAGGGAGACCTAATAGCAGCCTTCCAGTGCCTGAAGGCTGCCTTCAAGGTGGCTCTAAGCAATGTGTTTTAGTGGAGGATGTTGCTGCTGGCTGCAGGGGATTTGGACTAGATGACCTTTGGAGGCCCCTTCCAACCCAAACCATTCTATGGTTCCGTGATTCTGTATTTCATGTAAGTGTAGAGTGTCCCCTTCAGAAGAGGAGACTTAATAGTTGTGAGTTGTTTTTAAAAGTTCTTTCATGTAGCTGCACAGAAGTCATTCCATGGAAATCTGGACTCTGTCACAGACCTCAAGAGAACATAAATTAATGTAGACTGCTGAATCGACTGCTGATGTACTGCACTGAATAAGGACACAGAATTCTTCCCTGTCTCCATTCCCTCTTCTTTGTGTTGCATCACATACATATACTTAGGGAATAGATGGCACCCAAAATGCACATTGAAGTATCTAGAGAGAGCAATTCATTTTCCCAGTATTCTAACAGAGTTTGGTAGCAGCTAGAAATAATCTGATCATCTATTATATGTGGCTTTATAGTGCCAGAATTCCTTTTCTCCTGTATCTGTGGTTAAAAAGATAAAAAGATCCTTAGCCATCTGCTAGGATGTGCATTTCTGTTGCTACAATAATCATCAAGTGATGCCAAATACAAGCAACATATGCCTTCAGGATGTCATTATTTTCACTAGGCTACTGTTGTTGTGTGTTGGGTTTTTTTCTTTCCAAATGATGCCTTTTGTTTTATTAAGACCACGTTTAAAATTATTTTGTTCCTTTGATTTTGGCAAACTATATTTAGAGTAAAACAGGTGTGAGCGCAGGGGAGAAAATAACTCAGTGTTGAAATGAAGTGCACAGAAGTACTGCCATAAAATGCAACTTTCAGGTCTTGAAGTGTTTTGTGTTAGCTTAATTATTTTCTTACCACCGTGGGTATATTAGATGCTATATATGGCTATGTAGTAATTGCTTTATAATAGGATAATTACAAAATTTGGAAATGCAAGGATAGCTTTGCCAAGAGGTCATGGCTGTGCTCTCAGTTCCTGAGCACAGAAGAGACTGTTGCATTTCCAGCTTTTATTTCTAGGCTTTATACCTAATGATTTTTATGGTGAGAGCAATGCCTTATATCCCAAGGTGCTTAAGGAAGGGGCTATTGCTTTGTACTGTAGAAGATGCTGGATTTACAAGCTGTAAATCCAGGGCTAGAGCTGTTCAGCTGTTGGAATGTTTCTTAAAATGCATTGGTGTAGGCAATTAAGACTTTCTTAAACAGTGTTTAGGGACAATTAGGGACTAACACAGATCAATGACAGTTCCTGATAATTAGGACACATAAGGCCTGTGTTCTGAAATAGAAGAGCTTCTGACATTTTGGAAGCTCATCAGCCACACCACTTGCTCTGTGCCACAGAACAGGCTTTGGCACGTCTAACTTACCAAAATTCCTGTAAGCAGAGAGACACAAAGCAAAATGCTTCCAGAATTACCTGTGTCTTCTTAGAAGAGACTGAAAACAGCAAGGAATGTAGATTTTCACTCTAGTTCTGCTCCTTCTCTAGATTTACTTGCTAAGTTGTAATGAGCTACAAAGTAAATACTTTGTCAACAACAACAGAAAAATTACATTTGTAAATCAGAGTGGATTTTTTAGATAAAGGAGTGTGAGCTAAGTGCTGAAACTTTAATAGTTTCTCCAACAATATCCTCAAGGAAGGGAGAGTCATAATACTTCATAATGCCTTTAATTCTTCCAGGATAAACTAACATTTAAAAAAGAAAAAAAAAAAGATAAAAGTTGCAAGTGAAGCAAGTAAAACCTGTGAATACAAATAAACATGAGCATCTGTTGCTGTTCAGTACCTTAGCTCCAATTTGCAGAGTAGCATTGAGTTGGGATTTAACCCAGTGACAAACTTCCCATTGACCATACAGATAGCACAGGAGATGTGAGCTACTCTTACCTCAAGAACATCAGGAGATTTCCTCTCCTTTGTATCATTCACACCTGAGCCTGTGCTAGAAGAGATTTAGAGTGGGCATGAGAGCCAGCTTGAAGGGGAAACTCGGCTGGTGTTATGTATTTGCAGAGTCTCAGTTCTCAAGGCATGAGTGGGTTTGCAAATGTTCACTTGCAGTCCACATCCAGTGGGTCCTAGAAAATAGATTTTGCAGCCACACCAACCGGTGACACAGGTAAAGCTCTTTACTTCAAAATTATTTTTTCTGAATCCATTTTTTTACTCTTGCATTGTAAGATTTAACTTGACATCAGTGACCAAACACATGTAGTAAATAATTAGAAAGAAGACATGAAAAGTTTGGAGAGTTAACTTTCTTTTTGTTTGTTGGTTTGCCTTTCCCCCTCGCTCCCCCCCCTAAAAAAAGTATCTGTATTCACCACAAACTAACTGGTTAGGTATAGGAACAGAGATGCTTAAAATAAAGAACAATGTGGAACTGAGTGAATAGTTTGTGGAGGAAAATGTTAAATATTTGTTTATGCTTAATTGGATTGAATGTAAGCTCTGAACATTAATTAAAGCTGTTTAATGAATTAATTATTTCTTGTGAGGGGGAGTAAGTTAATCATTTCAGAATTCAGCTTTATTCTACTCCAGAGTGCCAGAGCGAAGGAAAAAAAAAAACTTTTGTAACCATTAATAGCAGATTATTTTGGTAGTGAAATGTTTGAGCTGTGTTGAATTTCTCAATTTTGCAAACTCCTTTTAACTTGATTAATTAAAGGTGGCTTTAACACAGATGAAAAATTAATGTCTCCTTAAGGACAAGAGACTCGAATGTCGAGACTTACACAGTACACTTAGTATCTTAGATTCTAACTGAGGTATACACAGCTCAGTACTTATATTTTGTTTATGGGGCCTAACTTATTAAAAAAAATCATAACCAAATATACTAGACTTCAGAGAAAGAAGTCACCTACTCTTTTAAGTTCAATAATATCAATTGTAATAATGCCCAGAGATAAAACTGCAATAAAATCCTTGAAAGTTATGTCCCTTTTTTTTTTTTTTTTTTTTCCTCTCCATAATCATAATGCTTCTTAGTTTACACAAACCAAACACAGAAACAATCACAGATGTGAGGAGAGGTTACAGAAGAGACTTTCCTGCTTCTTTTATACTCAGCTCTAGGTATGAGAAATCTGAGTTCTGTCGAATTTTGTTTAGGTGAATAAAGAAGGGAGGGTGGGGGAGGATTCCTCTCTTACACAAAGGGAACAAGGCTTCATTTATGAAAATGGGAAAATATTTCCTGGTACTCAAAATGATAACTTGTCAGGGAAATGAGTCTAACCTTGTTGATCATCAAGTGTCATTTTGATCAGTTCCAGAGTAATGGTTGTTGATTGTAGAAAATGTGAATGGAGGTGTTGAAAGACTCATTAGACCTTCCTCGTCTCTCGTCATCCATTACCTACTACATTTGTTAGCCCTTGTGGCATGAGGCATCAGACAGATCAGTCAGACTCTGCATGGTACTGCCTCTTGGTTGAGTCCTGTGAGTGGTTAATCCAGTAAGCTGGACACAAATGAATGTGTAGAATAATCAACAAAGACTGGTGTCTTCTTGCTTCAAAATGTTTTAGCAGTGGAGAGGAGCGACATAGATTGTTCTTTTTTCCCCATTAGCTTCTTCACTTAGCATCTATAAGATTAAGCATTAAAAATAAGCTTTTAAGAATCCAGCACTGGAAAATCCAATTAGAGTACTGCAAGCAATACAACCATAATGCAAGTCTGATGTTTTTATAGCCATGTAGACCCAATAGGCTATAAATGAAGTAAGCCAGCACCATGAACAAAGCAAGCAGTATCTGCTAGTTTTGTTTATTGTGATGGATTTGGATGCCTCAACATTTTTAACTGTGTTTGTATCTCTTAAAGCATGTAACTTTAATGTCTTCATCTTGTCTTACCAGACTCTTAACATGATGGTGGACAGTAGGGTCTGAGCTAGAGAACAAAGAATTTAGCCTTTGGAGACATCTGCTTCCACAGGTTAAGCATTTCTGGAATACTTAAAATGAATTGATTGGTGAACAACTGGCAGTATGAAGAGTCAGATCCAATGGGCCAGGGCTCCAGGGCTTCACCATGATTGGGATGTTTCATGCTATGCTGTGCACTACATGGGGTGGCACAAGGCTGAAATACTGATCTTGCAACATCCGTGTATCTAAAGTTAAGCATTTGAGGACTTCTGTTGAGCTTCAGCAAACCAACATGTTCTTGAAGCTAAGCATGAAAACCTTAGAAGAAACCAGACCTTTGGAAATCAGTCTCCCAGTATTTTCATCTTGCAGTTGCTGTTTATTATCTTGTGCTGGTTCCTGCCCAGCTTCTACAAGTTACAAGTAGTAATGTGTGGTTCATCTTACTCCCATGTTAAACAGAGCATTTGGATTCCAGTACACCAATTCTTAGATGTGACTCATGGCAGTGCTGTGTTTTGTTTGGGATGGTAGGAAGCACTGTGACTTAAGCACTTGAACTGCGATCATATACTTGACAGTGCTCTTCTTTTTCTGTCATCAGCTGTGTTCAGAGTCAGTGTATGCCACTGTGCTGCACTCAGAGCTTTTTCTGCTAAGCTTTCTGCTGATTTGAAATTGCAATCCCTCTGGACATCCTATGAAGCAGAAGTCTAATTCATCTGCTGGAGAGTTGTCTCTTGATTTTACAATTTGTACTGGACAGCCACATTTTTGAAGTTGAGTGAAAATACACATGCCACATTGGCTTATCTCAATCTTGCTTTGAGATTCATTCAGCTTCAGGCCATGTGTCCTTCAGAAGTTAAAAAATGCCATCCAACTAAACCTCACAGCATCAATGCTTAGTCCACAGTGTGGACGCTCAAAATGTGGAACTCCCTGTAAAGAGATCTTTTAATGCCTGAGATAATTATCTTGATTTTAGAATGAAATAACATCCTTTAGGAATTTTGAGCCTAAGCCCTAGGACTTAAAGGAAAATCATGTATTTCCAGTCTAAATAATGAGAATGATCAAATAGTGATCTCAGAAGGGCAAAGGTTGCTTGTCAAATACTACAGGAAGAGTTGAACTGCTTAAGTTCAAAGACTTTTAAGAACGTATTGACTCCACAGGTTTTATTAAGTAGCACAGCAGAGTCCTTTCAGCAAAAGATGAAGGAAATGCCTGAAAACAGAAGTAATGTGAAGTCAAATTTCTGAACTGTGCACCCCCCGGTTTTTGAAAATACTAACATCTGTGTGAGATGGATTATGCTACTTACTGAAATATTCTAAGATAAATAAGTAATGAGAGGTTTGGTTCTTCTGACTTGAGTAAATGATATTTGAGACAGTTTTGTCACTCAGGTGGTGCCAACTTTATCAGTGAAGTTGATGAGCGTCTGGAATTTTTTTCTGGGTCTGTAGAATTCAATAGCAATACTTAAACTGATCTAGCAAGGATCCAAAATTTCATTGTACAGTTAGAATAAAATAAATACACATAAAGGTCTTACTCAGAATATGTTTTCCCTGTTTCTCATGGACTTGATGATCTTAGAGGTCTTTTCCAGCTGGAACAATTCTATGATTCTGTGAATTCAGTTGTTTACAAGAATGTTTCAAAGTACTTTGTATGAAGTATAAGATTCATCCCTACAAGTAACTCCTTTGACTCATACCCCTTGGTTTCTTGCCCTTCTTCCCTTCACCAGTGTTGTCAGTTGTCATGTTTTCTAGCTCCCTGGGCAAAAAAACCTAGTTTTAACAATCTGTACACTAAGGTTTGCCACAAAATCCTTTTCCCTTTTAAAATGCCTGTGGACATGTATTGTAATGAGAATGTGAAGTATGCCTCAGCCCATTCCTGCCGGGTATGTCATCTCCAAAATCACTGCTTGAAATGCTGGCTTTGTAAGAGACCACTCCTTCTTAGTGGAGAAGGAAATATCAGTGCTGCGAAGGAAACAAAGAATGATACAAACAAAAACTGGGACAACAATTGCTGTGTGACAGATGGAGGTGAAAGTAATGTGTTTAATTCACAGCCAAATGGAAGAAATAAGGGAAAGCAACATGTGACCAAATGTGAAATTAGTCTGTGCTGCTGGTAACTCTCTTAGAAAAACTTCAGTGGTCNTACCATTATATATATATATAAAATATATCTATTTGATACCCTCACGATCTAGATGATGGATCTTAGTTGTGTCTTTAACTTTTCTTTAAATGCAATTTAAAGATTGACAAGTGGAGTTAGAACCTCTATAAAGCTTTTAAGTAAATGAGTTTAATAATCTGGAAAAGAATGTAATCTTCCATGAATTACCTCTCAAATTGCAGGATAAATGCTGTCAAATATAAAAAATGGTACAAATTACAGCCTAGGTCAGAATTTGTGGTGGACATCATTCAAATTCTATTAATACTTTCTTAAACATCTGACATTGTTACTGTAAGGTTGGGAGAACCTGAGTTCTGCTCTAATTCTTTGCAAGGATGTTCTCCAAATGCTTCTGTTTGCAATAAGCTATTGTCTGGCTTTTCTTAATTTGATGTTGCTTTGCACCTTTGTATGCTGCCCTCATTTGTCTTGATACTTTATTCTTTTTTGTTCTGTTTGCTTTTTTGTTCTCCTCTGTAAAACAAACAGCGTGGGGACAGAGAAAACAAACTGGAGAGAAATGAATGCTCTGAGCATTTGTCTTGAATTATTGAGGAGCACGAAATTAGATTGTCATTCATTTGCTTATTAAGAACTGAACAGAGGAGAGTCTCATGGTCCCCTATTTCTGATCAGCCCCAGACTGTGCAGTAATGTTGCAGGTTGTGTGTGGCAGGAAATCATTCACAACTTCTCTCCACAGACTTTTTTTCTCCTGTTCACCTTATTTCAGTACCGTGAGCTTTTCTGTTATTTAGGTTTATGTTATGGCAACAGTTTCTCTCAGGGGCTTGAATATACATGTGGTTGATGAGGTTGTGTTCAAGGATGTAATCCTTCTGGCTGTTTAGATCAGCTACAAGGTCTGGCTTTCAGTAGGGTACTGAACATGTCAGCTTTGTAGGACCCTTGGGATCACCTGAAAATGATAAAAGCCCAAATTTTTTGTTGTCAGGGTAGGAAATATCACATCATAACTGCTATTACTGAAAGGGAAATATTTCTAAAGCATTGAGGAAACCGTTCTAAGACTCTACTGTCATTAAAAAGAAAATAAAAGAGAAAAAAAAAATATTAAAAGAAAGTAAATCACCAAAACCAAACAGACATCTCCTCTCTCCCCCAATAAAAGCAGGATCTTGAAGTACTTGAGGGTTATGAGACTGCCATGACTATATTATACCATTACGTTAAGACTTAGTGTATTTCCCAGGAGTCATATACTAATTAAAATCATACAATTACAGGTTGCCCAGAGATGTGGTTGAGGACCTATCTCTGGAAACATGCAAGGTTGAACTTGGTGTGTCCCTGGGCAACCTGATCTAGTTGGAGATGTCCCAGCTCACTGCAGGGAGGTTGGACAAGATGACCTTTGAGAGTCCCTTCTAACCTCATACACAATCTGTGATTCTGTGTAATATCCCAGACACCAAACTTAAACAGAAGGTTGGATTTCTGTCCTTCTACTTCCAATACATCTAATTCTACAAATATTTTCTTCTATACATATTCACAGTATGTATGAATAGCTTCATAGACATATATACAGATATACATAGACACAGACCAAAAGAGGAATTGCTGCACAGTAATTAACTCTCATTTGTATATGAAGAATTTGCAGTTTAGCTGCCTGCTGTACAATAGAACATCACTGCTCATATTCTAATGCATCTGACATTATGTTGGTCTCAGCTGTACCCAAAAGATGTTCTCAAAAAAAAAAGAAAAAGATTAATTTCCTTAAAAAGAAGTATCTAAGCCAGGTGAATGAATCACTCTTGGAGATGTCAATGCTTTTCTCTCAACTAAAGGGGCAGCTAGGGGTAGATGTCTACCTTTTAGGTGGTTGAGTCATGCTCAGTAGTTTGCACCATAAATGCACTGCACCTGTTTTTTTTGCTGCCATTCTGCTGTCTGTCTTTTGATTAAAGACTAATTGTACATTTGTAAGTTTTGATCACTGAAGTGTGAAAATACCACTTCATCTTCCAAGGAGGAAGTGTGACTTGCTTCTTAAGCAGGAGAGACAACATTGTCACAAACATGACTGAAAGCTTCAGAAGGGAAGCTTCTGGTGAAGAGTGAAACAGCTGAGGTGGCAGTTGGGTTTCTTGTCCTTCTAACTGAAGGAAAAGAGTGGAAGAACATAGGAATGACAGATCACTGTCAATGGATTGCTCTGAAGGAGCAGGCAAGACATATTTAAAATCATTTCCATGACTAGAAAGAATATGTTGTAAAGGCAAATCCTGAAAACTGTGAGCATTTCTCTGGTCTGTGATTTTTGGGAGTGTTTTATTTGAATGCCATGTACTTCAGCAGAGTTTTGTGCTAGGAAAGGATCCTTCCTGATTTGAGAAAGAAACTTTGGACTTTTAAGTCTTCAGTTATCTTCCTCAGATTCTCACCTTCCCCTGTAGCTATGAGTGATGGACAGAATTTGATACATCTTTTTGTCTACTTAGATAATTTTTGATAATGAAAGAAATTAATCTTTTCAGAAGTCATAGACTGCTTATTTCCATTACTTGGTGTGGGTGATAGAAGGTGTCTATAGAGTCATTCATTGCTGTACATTACCATTGTTCCTTGAAAAGAATCTCAGAACTTTATTAGCAAAATTTGCTTAACTTCTTTGGGAAGAAAAACAGCTTCCTTAAGTCTTGGCTGAGCACATCTTTTAACATTGCCATTGACCATAGTTATCCTTATACTCTGAACATTCTAAGAGCAATTTATCTTGCAGTAGTCTTGTTAATCTGCAGTAACTCATCTAGTGTCCTTCTACCTGTAACATAGGATTATGATGAAAATCTACTCTCCTTGCTGTAAATCCAGTAACAAAGCCACTACTGATTATATTCTCTTTGTATTTCTGCCTCCTGGGAACCATCCATACTGTATTACCTATCAAGTACTGCACATGGTTGTGTTTTGGTCTGAGTTATTAATTAATTCTGAACTACATGTTTCTGCTTTCAGCTTTAACACTCTGGTTATCTGTGTTTTACAGCCATGGTCAAGATAATTACTTTGAGTCCCTGCCACAGAGAGGAAAAGGCCTGTGTGCTGAGGTGACCGTGCTTGTAGTCATGCATAAAGAGAGGGCGTAGGCTTCTGCGGCATATTTGCTGACAATGGGACATTTAAAGATGTTTTAATGTCTTGCTCTTGTAAGGAGAGATGTTTTTCCCTGTCTCTTTCTTACCAGGATGTCCCTATTCATAGAGGGAACAATTCAACATCCATTCTTTTTTGCCTTTGAGCAGCGTGTAGGAAATTACAGAGTTTGTTCTCGGGCAGATCCATCCACTGTGTTAAACTCATTAGCCGTGGTACAATTAGAACAAGAACTCTAATGCAGAGTGAATGAAAGAGGATAGCAAAATGCTGAAGCCTGGATTAATCCTCTCTCAAACTATATGTTTGAAGGTAGCATGTCTGATGTGCAGCCAACTCTTCTAGTCTTCTCTGCTGTGGGTGAAGGGAGAGCATTCTCTGGGGCAGTGAAGGTTCGGATGGACTTGGCTGTGCTGCAGGAGTTTCTGTCCCTCCAGCAGCAGTTCAAGGTAGCAGAGGGCAGCATTCCTTTTATCCTCTAAAGCTGTCTGCTCTCTAGGTTTTACTTTTATAACACTTGCAATCAGAATTCATAGCAAAGCATAGGTTGAGTCTTATCTTCAAAACATACCTGCTGTTCCCTTTCCATCACTAACATTAACAATCTGGCTTCTTGAGCTCAAGACAGTTTTAATCATCAGTTGCTTTGTCATAAGCGATACCAGGTAGTGGTGACAGAGATAATGTGAAACAACTCAGTTTTATGTTAGCCAAGCTAATAATGAAAACCAGTAGTACTGTGTTGATGGTGATCAGCCTGCATTCCTAACAGCAAAGTATCCTTCAAAATGAAGCATTGCATTCAAAAAGTCCAAAGGAAAAAAGTGCCAACTAGAATAACCTGTACACACTTGGCATAATGAATCAGTTATGGTCATCTCATCCTGGTAATGAAATCTGAAATGCCACAGAAAATAGTGTTCTACACTCAATTTGTTAGACATGTACAAAGGTCTTATCATTGTTATCCTATATTTACCATATGTTTGCTATAGATGTGTATTAACCTGGTTTTATTATTGGCTGCTTTAATTGCTGCAAAGACATCCATGCTGGCCATTTAAAATGATGAAAAAATACTGTGAAAGAAACCTTTAAAATAATGAAAAAATAGGTTTTTTCCTCTTTCCCTTTATGACTACCTTAGCAAATGAGGGAAGAATTCTTGCTCACGAGTGTAGATCAGGTGTTTTCTTCTCTCTGTAGATCCAGAGGAGGAACTCATTAGTTGTGCAACTGGTCCATGTTTAGAAGCATGTTAACCTTGGGCACTAGACCAGAGTTCTCTTGAAGGAAAATGCAACATATGGGAAGACAGAAGAAAATTTGTGTTGTGGGAGGTTCTTTTTATGAATTATGGAGTCTGTGAAAGCTGCCCAGAAGATTAGAGAATTGGAACTGATCCAAACACAAATAAATTAATAGACACACTTCAACTAGCAAGAGAGCTGACAGGCAAATTACCATGTAGCTGCTACAATAAAGGGTACAGGACCCGAATCTCATCTCATACGTTGTAACTGGTGTATAGTTGTTTGAAAAATTGCTTCAGAAAATTAATATGGGCTCTACAGGTCTTGTACCTTGTTTCAGTTTGTATTGATGGCTGTGTGGATCCGTGTAGAAAGTCAGTGCATCATTTCAGCATCAGCTTCAACCTTAGAAATGATGCCTGTTGCTATGGCGTCTGTCTTTATTTGTACATCTATTCCCTAGGTGCTTTTCTGATATCCCACATATCCTATAGATAGCTTTGTGCTAATTTCTTTTCAAAATAGATTAGTATCAGGAGTTAAAATTCAGAAACAATTATCAAGCAATCTCTTCTGAAATGCAGAAGGTAAAAATCTTGTTTCCCTTGGGTCGGTAGTAGTCTCCTGCTCAAAAGCTGAATGGACATGTTGGAATTGCCTTCTGTTCATGTGGCCCTAGGCACAGGTTGCTGGGAAGGTGCAGCTCTTTAGGGATCACTGTTGACTGAATGGATGCTTAAATATTTTTGTCCAAGTTAGTAAACATAAGCAGACTTTTCCAAATGGAGTTTCTTCACTGTGACAAAGATTGCATTGGAGTTGATCTGAGTGAAGCTCTCTCATTCTAGAAGATTTAGATGAAAGAAAAATACTTTGGTCAAATCAGACCCAAAGTTCAAGCCTAGGTTTAATAAAGGCATTATGGAAACTCATGTCTGGTTTATGAAGCCATATAATTGACAGCTGAATACCATAAATCAAACTGGGGAATATAAAATGTTGCTAATAACAGAAAGTGTTTGTGTATCAGGAACTTGTTCTGTTGTGAAGTCAAATGCAATGAGATGAGTGCAGAGGTGCAAGGCATCATTGTCCAGAATTTTCCTAGGATGATGTTTGGTTTTATCATCCATGTTTCATTACAGTTCTTGACACCTTAACAGAGGACAGTCAATTTCATAATATATTTCCTTAGCAGATTTTTTTACTGCACTTCCCATTACTCTAAGCTATTTGTAGTATAAATTTCGTTAACAGTAGTTGTATTAAGGAAGACAGAAGTTAATCCCTGAATATGATCTTTGTTTATAATCTTTGTTTATATACTGCAGGCACTCATGTTCATTTCCTAAGTGTCTTTTTCCTCTTCTGTAAAACAAAAACTTAAAAGGTTAAACAAAACCTGAAGTAGCTGTTGTTCTTTCTTGGGATTTTCTTACTTCCACACTTGGGTGTGCTGGAACCCTCAGCATCTAATCATTAAGAAGCAGAATAAGGAAATTGAAGGCAGAAATTGTTCATGGGAAGAAAACCAGATACCTGTGTTTCTTCTCCTTGCTCTTTTCTTGCACAAATGGTACATGCACTAAACAGTAACAAGTTCATAGATGTATGTAAAAATCTAAGGCAGATTCTAAGCTTCTGGACTAGAAGAGGAACATAATTTTATATTTATGCTAGTTATGTAACTTTAGAAATTTCTTATGTTATGTCCAGCATCTTTAGATTTCAAGAACCTTGACAACAGGTCATATTTGTTTGGACACCTCTCTCTGTCTCTGATCTCCTCCCTAGCATGAGTAGTTTCAGACTTTTTTTTCCTGAAGATTCTGTCTTGGAAAAAAATTCACAGGTCAAAGAGTTTGTCAATTATTTGCTTAATGGTACTGCAGATTGCATCTAAAACTACTTTGGATGGAAACAAATTTGTGTGTTAGCATTAAGTTTCCCTGGGGTCTTTGAAATTATCCCACTTTTCCTTTCTTTATGTCATTAAGGTCATGGAGTTCACATCGTGGACAGGGTTCTGGTGAGGAGGGCATGAGCAGCACATGTTACAGATTCCTTTGTGTTCTGCCTTGATTTGTGCTGCATACCCCTGCTTTTTTTATCCTTCTTGTGAATGTGTTATCTCAGAACTGAGAAGGAAGCCAGTCCAAACTGTAGACAGATAGCCACAGGAGAGAGAAAGCTTTGAAGATGAAATTCAGAAACCGTTTTTGCTGTGTGACAGATATGAGGTGTGTACCAGTCCTTACCTTTGCTAGTTTGCTTTTTGTACACAAAGAGTGAATGTTTAGTTAACCTCACAGGTCCAGAGAAGGAAGCAGGGTGCTTATGGATAAGGAAAATTGGATTTTGTGTTGACTAATAACAGAAGAGACGTGAAGTGGACCTTAGCCCGACAGGTGGATTCTGGATTTCTACTAAAAGTATACAAATGGTGTAAACCAAAAATGATTCATTAAAAAACTCCAAACAGTATCCTAACCCCCAAATGTCACCGTATCAGAAACTTTGTCAAGGTTTCATTGATTCTTTTAAAATTGAAGAAGTCTGAACCTCACTGTAACTTTCACCGTGTTCCAGAGAAGGGCCACAGGAATGACTGGGGCGGGAGGCTGCTACAAGGACAGGCTGAGGGAGCTTGGCTTTTCAGCCTGGAGAAGAGGAGACTCCAGGGAGACCAAATGGCAGCCATCCAGTGCCTGAAGGCTGCAGAGGGACTGTTTACAAAGGCCTGTGGTGGTAGGACAAGGGGCAGTGGTTTGAAATGAGAGCAGATCAGATTTAGATTGGATGTTAGGAACAAGTTCTGCACCATGAGGGTGGTGGAGCACTGGCATAGGTTGCCCAGGGAGGTGATTGTGGCCCTGTCCCTGGAGGCATTCAAGGTCAGGCTTGACAAAGCAAACCTAATCTAGTGGAGGATGTCCCTGCTGAGTGCAGGGTGGCTGCACTAGATGACCTTTGTCTCCAACCCAAACCATCCTATGATTTATTTATTTACCTTTAGACCTCTGTTTTGTTGCATGTTGCACTGGACAGACATTGTTTGGTATTCTAGAAAGATTTTTGGAGGATTTAATAAGAAACATAAATTTTCTTAAGTACTGCAAGGACAGAAAATTTTCTTGGTCTCTGTCCTATTTATAATTTTCTTGGTTGTATTCTGAGTGCTTTTCTCTTCCATTTTGAGAAACCTTATTTTCAAGAAAGGCTGAGATTCACACAGATGAAATTAGTTTCATGTCTTGCAGTTAGAAGAGTGATAAAGACTCTCAGATCTCAAAATGCTGTTATGGTTTTAATGGAGGCTTAGTCTCCAATCAGGCTAGGTTATTATGATAAAGGAGCAAGACAAAGTTCACTTTGTTTTTTATTGCCTTGTAATTGCTTTCTGGGAATGTGTAGAGCATTTTGTCCTACTTTCTCAGTTCTGGTGTTCTCAATAATTTTAGATAGTAAATACATCCACCATTGCACTGTTGGAACTGAACAGAAGTGTTTTAAAAAGATGGATGAACACACAAGAAAATTGGATTCTATATTTGTTCTTGCTAAATTGTCACTGGTAATTAAGGAAGTACACTAACATTTCACTTCTTTATAAGGAAATCTCTTTTGGCTGCTGTGAAGGATTTATTTAGTTGAGTTTTTTTTTTCTTTTACAAAAAAAAATTGTCAATGTACACATTGGAGTATTTGGAATAAAGAGTATTTTTCCAGAGAAATTATTTAACTGCTATTAATTGTGTTATGTTTACTAATAGGTCAGAAGTGCATTTTCACAACTCTGTGTTGAACTTGCTTGCCACTGGAAATGAATTCCATCCCCACTTAAATAAGGACAAATTACACAGATTTTTGAAAATACTTATGTTTTCTACAGCTTTTGATCTAAATTCTAGAATTTAGAACTGAGGTAATGCCTTTTGGAGAGACACAGATAATGTTATTTTTGTCCCATGTTCTTTCTTTTTGTGTTCTTTCACCTTCAGAGTCAAGTTTCTTCTCTTTCCCTTCCAAACTGTGCTGGACTTTCTGATCTGCTGACCTTGACGTCACGCTCCAAGTCTCTGCTAATTATGTGTTGCTCTGCTTATGTTTTCGCTGCCTTCTTAGCCTAAGGTTTCATCTCGTTGGTTTTGCCTTTCATAACAGAGCCCCTTTTCCTTTCAGCTAAGGGCTTTCCTGTTTCCTGAGTACCTATTTTCAACCTCAGAAGAACACCTCTCCTAAAATCCCACAGAATACTTCCTGATTTGTTCGTCTCCCCAGTGATGACTCAGTGCCTGCAGATTTATGCCATACCTGATCTCGTGAAAGATGCTCTGAAGCGCTGATTGTAATGTGCCATATAAAAATATAGTGCTATAGAAAGGATGATTAATATTATTATGAATTAATATTATTTCAGATAAATTTAGAAAGCCTTCTGAGATACTTAAGCTTTGTGCTTTTTATCTCATCATTTTTTTTGGCTCTCACCTTGTAATGTACTTTCCGCTTCACTAGAAGTATGATAATGAGGCATGCATAATTGAAATGAAAATCTCTTCAGGACCCCTTCTGATTGAATGTGCTGAGAATCATAATCAAGCACTCCTAAAGTTACAGAAAACTGTGCATAGTGATGCACAGCACAAGCCTGGGCTCCACATGAAACACTTAGTTGGTCGACACAGTGTCCTTTGAATGATTTCAATTACAAAAAGGTATCGGGGATGCACTAATGGGCAGTAAAATGAATCAATAATCCTGCATGGGCACAATAAAAGAGCTCTATAAATGAAGCAGTTAAGTGATGGTGATACCCAGTGGATGCACCTTGTATACAGAAATGGTCTCCACAAGAGCAGCATATCCTTATGTCTCTGATGCCACCCACATTTTTCTATACAGATGCATTTTTCCCTGTTGTGCTAAATACTTGGGCACTGAGCTTGCATTTTGAAGCTGTTCTTTCTTGACTTTTAGGATAGTGGTTTGTGACCCTAAACATCTTAGTTCTGATTACCAGCATCCTTCTGTTATCTTCCTTCTAGTGAGTTTCTTTTGGTTAGGAGGATTCTCTTGAACAGCTGATTCCCTTCTCTGAATCATGGATATTGCCATATTTTAAAATGCATGCTGTGCTTTGAATGCAGAATTGCATATGTAGGTAATGTGAAATAGAGGTAATTTAAAATATTAGTGTAAGAAAGGTAGGGCCTGGAAAGTTGAGAAATGGCAGCAGAAGGATTCTTTGTGCAACCCTGAATGCAATTTCTAATCCATATTTGGGTGGGTGCAGTTTGCAGTTGAGTGATGATCTATTAAAAGGCAAAGTGCCTCAGTGAATGCACAACGTAGAGGGTACTGACAAGAACTGTAGCAATTCAGCATATCCTTTTCACTTAATGTCACTGTGCCTTGTTGCCTTGTTTATTTCAAACAGCAAGAACACTCTCATTAGCTGTTTTCTTGCACTATGGTAATTTAAGGATGCTTTGCTATATTAATAGGTTTCCTTTTATAAGATATCTGTTGTATATTTCCCCCTTTGCATACATGTAGAAGTCACACAGAAAACAGTTAAGGCCAGAACTGTCAAATCCATCAGCTCTGTATTTCAGAGTATTTTGCATACTGTAATACATTATTTGTGCAAAACAGACCTCCAGTGCTAATTAAGTAAACAAAGCACTTGCAGGATCCCAGGAGTTGAATCATTTAACAAGAATATTATGATAACACTAGCAAGATATCAAAGCTGCAGGTGACACCTCTGACTTATCTTTCTTGTCCATCACCAGGCAGTGATTGTGTGGTCATGTCCAGTATTCTGGCTTAACTACAGCCCTGCTCATTGCTGCCTTCTGATGCTGACTGAGCAATTCATCCTGAGAGTACAGGCTGGGCAACAGAGCAGAAGTTCTGTGGGGAGAAAAATGGTGTTTGAAAGCATACAAGTAAATACATGTTAATATATGTATGCCAGGGGCTCGAAGTCATGTGTTGTGAGAGTTACTGTTCACTAGCTCTGGAGTACTTAACCAGAGTTGTAATTGATGTGTTTTTTATGTGCTTAGGTAGGTTGGTTTGTTTATTTTAATGTGTATGGAATGTGCATTATTTCTAGCATTATTTTGGGGATTTTTGTGCTGTTCCTCTTGTGATTTGTTAATTTTTTTTCCCCCCTCTCTGAATAAGTGCAAGTTAGAAATTGAATCAAATGTTCCTATTCCAGTTTTGGTTTAAGTATTTTTATTTCAGCACAACCTGTGCTTCAGTGGCTGAAGGGAGTAGTATGAGTGGAAGAGGTGAAAACCTTTCTTGTCGATAGAGACTTTTCCTATTGATTTTACAGCTTTTCAGCTAGATAACATAGGGTCATGAAAGCAGTGGATGATTTTATGCCTGTTGAGGCACTTCCTCAACTGATTACAGACCTTTTGTGTCTATTTGCTTCTATTTTGTTTCATCTTTTCCTCTCACCACCTGACTAGATCACATCTTTTCATCCAAGCACTTTGGGCAGTAGAAGAATGGCTGTAAGAAGGAAGCTCACTCTGTCTGTCTGTTTATCTAATCTACCTACCTATCTGTCTACATATTTATTGATCTACATAGCACTGTAGTAGGTCTGGAAGCCTTAAGAAATAATTCTATAGAGAAATCTAACAAGTCCTGTAGCTGTAGGATGCTGTCTGCAGGTANCCAAAAGGGTTGTCAAGTCCTGGCACAGGCTGCCCAGGGACTGGTGGAGTCACCATCCCTGGAGTTTTTTAAAAGACATGTAGATGTGATGCTGAGTGATGTGATGATTTAGTGGTGGACTTGACAGTGTTAGGTTGATGGTTGAACTTGATAAGCTTGGAGACCTTTTCCAGCCTGAATTACTCTTTGACTCTAAGTCAAAGTCTTATGAATCTGGGTGTGATGTATATCTGCTAAAATAAACTGGAGGCCTGTACCCTGCCTAATTAGATCTTTTTTTCTATGGAAATGCCTGAAGAAGTATTTCTGATGTAAAAAAAAAAAAACTCTTTCCTGCTTAATTCCCTCCATTCTTGCATGTTATGATGCCAGACCTGAAATTCTAAGGAAGTATTTGTAACATGGGAGAAATAGTTTTCTTTTAATTAATTTTTTATAGCTGAGGCATTCCATTAGAGAAAGGACATTCACAAACCCCATTCCATTATCTGTGAGCACTGTTCTCAGTGTTAAAATGAGTGCAGAATACACTGCATTGACATGGTATTCTGGGTTAACTTGGATTTAATATAGATCCTTCTGTTACAGGCAGACTTTTAAGCTAAGGACTGCAGCTCTGGACCCCATCCAACTTCTGCAGTTAGTTATGGTTGTAGACAGTGTTCTATATTTTGAATCTCAGCCCTATCTGTGGTGCTGCTGCTTCTTCAGTGTCTAAAAGAGGTTTGGCTATTAATGGAAGTCTGTTGGCTGAGATTCTGTCCACAAAGCCTGAAATTATATCTGTGAGCTTAAGGGTTAGTTTAAAGAAATGGAAGCTATTGGTCTGTCTCTCCAACGTAGCTTGTGCTGCCTTTTCTCCAGGAAAGGATTTTTTTTGTTTTTCTCATCATTGGTATCTTTTCCATGTAAGACCAGGCCTGAGACTCTGAGCTTTCCCTGAGCTACACTTCTTCTGCTGTTCATTTACTCTTTTGTCATGTTAATTAATGCTTTCTGGAAATTGTAATTTGTAAGGTTGTAGTGGTTATGACCTGAGCTGGGTGTAAAAATGAATGGAACATACTTGTACATTTCTTGGCTGCTTTTTCAATTCTGGTACCAAATCCTGAAGGAGAGTCCTTAAAATGTCAGCTGCTGTAGGAGCTGTCTTCTTTTCCTGACTTCTCACATTTAGGGACATCACAGGGTTTTTTTTTTTTATCATGTCAGACCATGGGATGTTTTTAGCTGTCCCTCTCAGCCTTTGAGGCTCTTTGATTCCTGATGAAAGTCCTGGTTTGATAAGTCATACCTCAAGCATTTAGGATCCAATTATGCTTTAAAATTAATATGATTGTTTTCCCCCAAGCTTTTCATACATAGATACCTATATAGATATCTATAATGCCTGTATAGATATCAATATAGATATTGATATAGGTATCTATATAGATATCTATAATATATAGATAATCTATAGATATCTGTAATATAGATATCTATAATATATAGATAATCTATAGATATCTGTAATATAGATATTATAGCATTATAATATCTATAATATTATGAGGAGAGACTGAGAGAGCTGGGGCTCTTTAGCTTAGACAAGATGAGACTGAGAGGTGACCTCATTCATGTTTAAAAAGATGTAAAAGGTGAGTGCCAGGAGGCTGGAGCCAGGCTCTGCTGGGTGATGCCCAATGACAGCTCAAGGGACAATGGGTGGAAGTTGAGGCATAGAAATTACTTCACTGTGAGGGTGACAGAACAGTGGAACAGGCTGCCCAGAGGGGTTGTGGAGTCTCCCTCTCTGGAGATACTCAAAGCCTGCCTCGACACACTCCTGTGTGATCTGCTCTAGGTGATCCTGCTCTGGCAGGGGGGTTGGACTGGATGAGCTTTGGAGGTCCCTTCCAGCCCCTGACATTCTGTCATTCTGTGATTTACCACTACATTAGGTTATTCACTAACTTTTATAGTGAAGTTTTATGTAAAGGAATATTTATTAGAAAGAAATAATTAAAACAAGTGTGGGGAAAAAAAATCATGAAAGGAGTCCTCTAAAATAGTCATACAAAGAAATGTGCAAAGCCGCCAGCGTGGCTTCTTAATTGCATCTGATACAGAGCATGGAAAGTTTAAGAAGCATGGCTTTTAAAAAACCTGTTAGAAACTTCTAACCACTAAAATGTGAAATATTTTACTATTCCACCTGCATTGCAGTGTTCAACCTGTTAAATATTAAAGCATGGAAGAGTTTTGCCGTACTCAATACTTACCGATTGTGCCCAATTACCTTTGCAACTTAGTCATACCAGCAAAGGACTCTCATTTCCAGCTGAGACAAAGGATCTTGCCTTTCAGGTTGGACTGCTTTCCAGCCTTTGAAATGTTCACCCTGAGTGACATGTCTTCTAGTTTCTGATGCTCTTTAGTGTGTAATTAGTAGTAGTTTTAGTTATGATTGTCTAAGGTTATGCTAGAGACGAGTTTTTAAGGAGAAATGCTGTAAGCCATGGTTTTATTTGAAAAAGAACCTAAAATATCAGCAGATGACTATGGAGCAAACCAAGAATTTCCATTTTCCTTTCAAATATCCTCCAACACTAAGAGTGCTGTAATTTTCAGTTCAGGATTCTAATTAAATTAAATAAAATTAATTGTTAGGCGATAATGGGAGAACGGGAGCCATAATTGCAGCAGAGAAGCAAAACTCAGGAAGATTAGTTACAAGGCAAATGGGTCACATTAAGCCATTACATTTTGTGTGAAAGGAAAAGATCCTAGAAGTGACTAAATATATCTGATGGAGCTTGATGGGTAAGTGCTTGGACTTTTTATTTCTTTTGTATGTTTGAAATAAGAGCATGTATTGATGGAGTTGGTGTTGTGTAGGCATGCAGGATGTTGTGCTGGTTTTAGGCTAATTGGAATATTTTAATAGAGAAAATTACAGGCTGTGAAAGGAAAACAATGGTGATGTCTACTTCACTCATAGGCTTGCTGAGATGTTTAAGGATTAGTACTCAAAACATAGATAAGTGAGTCTCTGGGGCACAGCGTCTCAGGCAGTCTAGCTTCTTGCCTTCTCCTCTCTGCCGAGTAACCTCACTAACCACTTTCCTTCTAACCCCCCTGGCTGATCCTCCAAACTCACCTTGTGTGTAAGGCAAACCCTGGGGTAAGTATAGGGCTGGGGAGAAGGTGGAAGGGTGGTTGGGAGCCCCTCCTGGGGTCTCTGATTTCTGGGAGGGGGATTGTGTTTCTGTATTCCCTTTAACTTGTATATGTCTGTAACTATTCCTGTCTATTGTGTCTATCTCTGCTTGTACATTGTGCTGAGCTGTAAATAGAGCTTCAGTCCTTAACTTCCAGCCAGCTGAGTTCTAGTCTGGATCGTTTTACAAAGTGTGGGGGGGCAGGGAACTCCCAAACCTTCACAGATGTAGAGAAGGATGAAGATAAAAGGTGACCTTTTGGGGCACGAGGGTAGAAACAAGTAAATAAAAAGATTGGTTTTGATGCCAACCATGTAAACAACAGGTATCCTGGGGTGAAGAAGATTTTATGGTCTTAGAAAATACCACTGTCAATGTCTGGGAACTGATTCTTTCATGTACTCTGAAGGACATAGTGCCCAATGATAGAGCAAACTGCAGACTCAATGCCTTGTTACAAGGTAGTGTAGTTTGCTTTCAATCAGGAACATTATTGAAACCATTGAGGTTAAAGTTTTCTGAAGCAAAGTTTATAGAATCCTCTCTGAGCTGTTTAAGCAGAAAATCATTCTGCTGACATCTTGGTCCTTTCCTGTTCCTCTGGGCTCTAATGCTTCGTTCCACTTTTATCTTCTTAATGCTGCTGTCTTTGCATTTCCCACTTAGTTCATTCCTTTTGATTTGCCTCTTGCGTCTTTAACAGAACTCTCTTCTTACGTACTAAGTTTTCACCTAAATCTCCTTCAAAACTTGCAGCTTTTGGGCTTATGCTAAGCTCCCAAGTTGACTGGACTGAGCAAAAGAACCTCAAGTGCATAAGCTAGAAATTGCTTGGAGGACAATGGCTGCTGCTATCCAGGAGCTGTCCAACTGAAAAAAAATACACAAACCTACATTTTTTCATAAAGCAGCATCCTTGGAAGAAGTTCAGATTGCAAGGCAGGAGTTGAGTAAAGATACAGCACTGTAACAAGACAGTGAGCTGGAAGGAAATGATTCCCAGGATTAACAAGCTGCAGAATCTATGCTTCCTGAGCTGTTAAAAAACAGTGAAAGAGGAAAATAAACTAGCAACAGTTGGAAAGCAGGAGAAATGAGAAAATGAGAGGTGCAGGCAAATAGGATGGTTAAACCAGTAACATTTGGGAGTGGGAACACTTGGAATGAATCATTTTTATTTGTTAATTGGACAAACTCTGATTTGAAAATTGAAATAATGCAATGAAGAAAAACTGTGAGCTTGGTGTCTTTGGAAAAGTCAGTTAAAAATTGTGGTAGTTAATGGGTCAAACTTCACAGAATCACAGAATGTTAGGGGTTGGAAGGGACCTGGAAACATCATCTGGTCCAACCTCCCTGCCAAAGCAGGATCACCTGGAGTAGGTCACACAGGAAGACATCCAGGTGGTTTTGAATGTCTCCAGAGAAGGAGACTCCACAACCTCTCTGGGCAGCCTGTGCCAGGGTTCTCTCACCAATCTATTTCATAGATTCATAGAATGGCTTAGGTGGGAAGCGACCTTCAAGCTCATCCAGTTCCAACCAACCCTGCCATGGGCAAGGACACCTTCCACTAGACCAGGGTGCTCAAGGGCTCATCCAGCCTGGCTTTGAACACCTCCAGGCAGGGGACATCCACAGAACTTCTTGGGCAACCTGTTCCAGTGTCTCATCCCCCACACTGTGAACACAGTCGCTAGTACCAGTTGTACACTAGTCTGGCCATATCTTGCACAATGCACATAAGTTGAGATAGTCTCTGAGACCCAATTTAAATACCTGCTTTGAGCTTCAGATTCTGAAGTTCTGCAGGATTAAACAAAATTCAGGAGTACCATAACAAAGTAAATTGCAAGAATAAAAGCAGAAATTAACTTGAAATGTAAGACGAAAGAAAGTTAAAACCGAACTCCATCTACACCTAAAAATTAGTCAGAATTGGATAAAGGTAAGGTTAGTAGAGAATACATCCAAGCCTGATTTGAGTAGACCTATTGCAAACTCCATCTACACCTAAAAATTAGTCAGAATTGGATAAAGGTAAGGTTAGTAGAGAATACATCCAAGCCTGATTTGAGTAGACCTATTGCAAACTCCATCTACACCTAAAAATTAGTCAGAATTGGATAAAGGTAAGGTTAGTAGAGAATACATCCAAGCCTGATTTGAGTAGACCTATTGCAAACTCCATCTACACCTAAAAATTAGTCAGAATTGGATAAAGGTAGGGCTGGTAGAGAATATATCCAAGCCTGATTTAAGTAGAATTATTGTAATTTACACTGACAAAAAACTTGTGTGACTCTTTCTGCTCATTACAGTCTCTGCAAAAATAATTGTAGTGTCTAAACTAAAGTCAATTAATCAAAGATTAATTATGTATCATCAGATAGTCTGCTGCTAGAAGTGTAAGAGTTTTTTGTTCAGCATGAGTTCTTGCCAAAACACTTTTTCCTTCCTTGCATTACAACATGTGGTTTGCTGATGGAGAATTGCTGCAGTTGAAATGCTTTTTATTTTACCTCCTAGTCAAATACTTCTAATAGATTAGCCATCTAATACATACAGAAGTGTGAGGATTAGAATATAGACTAGAATTTTTAAAACATATTTACAGTTTTGCTTGGTTTTCAATCTTTTAATTATTTTGTGTGTGTGTGGAGATATTGGTTGACAAAAGGGCACAATGAGTATTTGAAGGTTTGGATATTATAGTGTATTTAACTCACTCTAATTTTCTTCCTGTTTCCCTGTTCTACTTTCTTGAGTCCTTGCAGGTGAGTGGAGAAAAAAATCATACATTAAATTTCTCCAGAGTGCTACTCATTACTAGTTATGGGTGCTGCTGCTTTCATTTGTAAGCAAGGCCAGCAACATCACTGCTGCTATGCAAGACTAACATTTTCTGTGGTAAGACTTTGTCTTCTGTTCCTCAGAAACTAATCTTGCAAAACTAAGTATGTAACTATCTAATTAAAAGCTGTATTAAAGCATTGGCAAAGACTCCATTGTGATAAAGCAGGCAGTCTGTGCTCTAACACTTCTAAGGAATGGTTTGGGAAACTTAACAGCAGGTTAAAGTTGAGGAAATGGCCTCCAGCTGTGCTGGGGAGGTGTAGGCTGCACATTAGGAAATAAAACTCACCTAAAGAGTTGTCAAGCCCTGGAACAGGTTTCCCAGGGCAGTGGTGGAGTCACCATTCCTGGAGGTATTTAAAAACTGTGTAGATGTGGTACTGAGGGACATGGTTTAGTGGTGGACTTGGCAGTGTTAGGTTCATGGTTGGACTCAATCTTAACATACTTTTCCAGCCCAAACAGTTCTACGAGTCTATGATTCTATTATTCTGTTTTGTTAAGCTGCTGAACTGTAAAATATACATTGGCCATCAATCTTAATTTAGCATAAATCCTCCAGGTTGGCATCCTGTTCTTTGTTTAAAAAAGAAGCAAATGGATCACTTGCAAAGAGAGGATGAGTGACTGTATTTCCCCTTGCCTACACTTCAGCTGACACCTGTGCATAAATGGATAAAATAGAAAATAATCCTGTGAGGAGATACATGTGCATGTCTGTATCCATTCACCTTTTTTTTTGGCCTTAAAGATTATGGATGCTTCCGTTTCCTTTCCCTTTTTTCACTATTTTTAGCAAAGTCATGTACCCCATCTTTAAGAAAGATGTTGAGGTGCTGGAAGGTGCCCAGAGAAGGGCAGCAAGGCTGGGGAGGGGCCTGGAGCACAGCCCTCTGAGGAGAGGCTGAGGGAGCTGGGGGTGTGCAGCCTGCAGAAGAGGAGGCTCAGGGCAGACCTCATTGCTCTCTACAGCTACCTGAAGGGAGGTTGTAGCCAGGTGGGGTTGGGCTCTTCTGCCAGGCACTCAGGGACAGAACAAGGGGACACAGTCTCAAGTTGTGCCAGGGAAGGTCTAGGCTGGATGTTAGGAGGAAATTCTTAATAGAGAGAGTGATTGGCATTGGAATGGGCTGCCCAGGGAGGTGGTGGAGTCACCATCTCTGGAGGTGTTTAAGATGAGCCTGGATGGGGCACTTAGTGCCATGGTTTAGTTAATTAGAAGGTGTTAGATGATGAGTTGGACTCAATCTTGAAGGTCTTTTCCAAGCTGATGAATTCTGTGATTCTGTGATCTGTACCATATACTCTCTTATGTCGTAGCTACAAATTTAATAATCAGTATCTGTGCAGATGTGTCTGTGAAAGAACTGTTCCATATTTTTTTTTTTTGGTCTCCCATCACAGCATACTCTAACCATCTGAACTGACCTGGGAAACATGATGAAGATTACATGTGTCTTCCAGTGTATCCAGTCTATTTTCCTTGTAGTCTTAAGTCATGTTCTGGTTTTTGGTTTTTGTTCTGGTTTTGTTTTTGTTTGTTTGGGTTTGGTTGTTTGGTGGGGGTTTTTTTTTGTTTGTTTGTTTTTTTTAGTTTTTTGTTTGTTTTTGTTTGTTTGGTTTGTTTTGTTGGGTTTTTTTGTTTGTTTGTTTGTTTTTCCCAGCAGGCCAGTCTGTTTCTTTTGGAATTAGCATATCAGCACTATCGAAGTGCTGCTACTGAATGCCATTAAGAATGCATTATTGTATCTATTATTGTTTTAATCTTCACTTAGAGTCTCAGTCATGTACTGTAAAATAATTGTCATTCAGTTTCCTTGTGTTTAGCCTCTGCTGCAAGAAGAATTTCCTGTCTCCTTTTAGGGTGTTTTCATCAGTGAGAAGTACATGATTTTAATTGACAGACTAAATTTTGGGTTGGGATCTAAATATTTTTCCTTAAAGTTATACAACACTGAAGTACATTGCATGCTACTTCAAAAAGAACCTTTTATTTTGTACTCTCTTGGAGACATATCCTATGGTTGACAAGAGAACAGTTTATTGGGCTGCTTCCTTAAGCAACACGACACCGTGCACGCAGTAGAAACTGAAATGTGCCCAGATTTCAAGCACAGTCATCCTGTGCATTCAGTTTCTTTTCAGTATGCTTGAGGCTGAAACCTCACAAAAATGTAGCAGAGAGCTGCTGAAGTTTATCACTGTTGCTACTCAATGGTGCTTTCTCAATACTCCTTTTGGAAGTGCATTCCAAATTGCAAAATGCCTTTGATGATGCTGGAGAACATCCCTAAGTGTGTACACACACAGCAAGAAGGCTTTTTCTTGTAACTATCTGCTCTAGCGTATGTATTTGTTTTGTTTTTGTTTCAATAGTCTCAGCCTGCACCAGGGGAGGTTTAGGTTGGTTATTAGAAGAAACTTCATCTCTATGAGAGTTCTCAGACATAGGAATGNGTGGTTCTGTGATTCTAGGATTCTCTCCTGAAATGTCTTGCACCAGTCACTAATGAACATTGTACTCACCTAAGGTGGCAGTTTCTAGTTTCTTAATGGTTCTCCAGGTACCCAGTGGTAGAGGTCTGTGGACAGGAAGATTACCTAGGAAGAAAGGAGCTTTAAAAACGACTCTTGAAACCTCTGGTGTGATCTTCATGCCTTCTATTTCTTGAGTCATTTCACAGTGGTTGTGAATGCTTCTGACTAGGCTGTTGGGCTGAGGGAATGCATCAGACAGCTTTCTCTCACAATATCTAAAAAGCCAACGTTCAAACAAATATTCTTCCTGACAAAAGCTGTGGCTTGTGTCAGGAGTGAAAATTAAATGCAAGATGGATGATTCAATCCAAAATGGCACTTAAGCCTTCAGGATACACAACAATTTTTTTTTGTATCAGGCAATCTGTAATTAAAAGCCAGACAGTATCTCCATGTTCCAGCAGAGTAATGAAAGCTCAAAATAAGTGTTTTGCAAGCAAGTGTTAATTTTATTTTTAAATGACAGGGGTTTTTTTTGATAAGATTAAGGCAAAAGGTGGCACATACAAGCCCTGATACTAGAATCCTACCCAGGCATAATGTTCATTCTTGATTTAATGAATTAGGGAAGTTGGGCAGCAGAGAAAGCACTATCCTTGAAATGAAGACGTGATAAGAAATAGCTAAGTGATGAGTTTAAAAGTTTCATTAGTTTTTATATATTAAAACCAGGTCTAGTAAAATTAAGGGGAAAAAAAATCTGGGTTAAAAACTTAAATGAAGATTTCCTTTAAAATAGATGCATAAAATACATTTTATATGTTTTCTGAATGTATAATGACTAAATAGGTGAGTGGAATCTGTACACTCTGCTTATTTTTGTTGCTCACTCTTCTTTTTCTCCTAAGATTGATTTTCATGCTTGTTCCAGTTTAACTGGATGGAATTTAAAGAAAAAAATGAGACAGAAATAGTTAGTCTCAGATAGTTCCAGCTTGCTGCTGTTAAATACAGGGATGAACCAAAGACTTCAAAATTCCTTGTACCTAGGGGCATCTTATTACAAATAAAGATTCTCTTTCATGTGAAAATAAGTATTAAATCTTTTACCTTTCTGTTAAAAATTAAGCAGTTTCCAGAGAGAGGTTAGCAACAAAAAGAGGGGAAGGAATGCATCTAACATCAGCAGAAGCAGTTAGTTCATGGTAAGATTAAAATATACATAGGACTTTTATTTTTCAGTTTTCCTTTCTGAAGAAACAACCTTTTAAAAATCCCCTACTAAACTCAAACAATTCTGGTGCCTAATGCTCTAATCACATCTCTATTGACATAAAATGTCCATATGTAAAAAACATTTATCAGAACAGCACACAAGCTGTTGAGGGATTATATTTTTTTTTTTTCTTGTTCAAAGTCTGCTATGCCTAAATGAAGATGATTCTCAGCTTTATGTAAAAACTCATAAGCTGGACTTCTGAGCTCTAATACAGCTGTAAACCATCCACAAAGGCAGCTGCTGGAACAGTTCTAGACTGAGACAGTATCAGGGATATGCAGCAGTATTTTGCCACGATCAGAGTAATTTTATATACTCTTTTTTTAAAGGAATCTCAATCTTTAGACTTGTGTTTATTAGGAAATCCTAATGTTAAGTCTTATGTGAGATCATAAAACTGTCTCACACAAGAAGGTCAAGAGTTAATGTGCTAACAAGTTATTAACAATGAAACTGTGTGTGCTAACCTGTTAGTACAAGAAATACTAGATAGATCACATTTCCACTTCTTCATGCAACAATATTCTCAATTCTCAGTATCACACAGAATGATATTGATATAAAGTATTGTTCACAAGGCTGATGTTAAACTTGGTACACTACAGAAATCTTTCATTTCACTAGGAAGGAAAGAGAGAAAGAAATGTGAAGATAAGGTCATTTGAACCATTCCTTTACCTGTCTTGCTATATTGTTTAAATAATGTTTATTTTTTGCATGGGTGAGAGGCCTTAGTTGTTAAGAAGAGACAACAGGTTTTCATTTTTCACTGTAGCAGTGTGGAGACAAGCACAATGGATGTTAGGAAACACTTCTGCATGGAAAGGGTTATTAGACACTGCCCAGGGAGATGGTGGAGTTGCTGTCCTTGGAGGTGTTAAATGAAAGACTGGATGTGCCATTTAGTGACATGGTCTAGTCAGTGCGGTGGTATTAGGTCATAAACTGGACATGATGATGTCAGAGGTCTATTCCAGCCTCAATAATTCTGTGATTCTGTGAAAGGATGGCTGGCATGATAAGGGTCATGGGGCTAAGTTGCACCTGTGTTTTCCAAGTCTTTCTTTGGGCTATGTTTGCAGAAATGATTGACACTTCCTTCTGCCCTGCTGTGGGCAGTAGTAAGAGTGACTCCTGGGGATTTCAGGGATATAAACATTCCACAGCTAAAACTGTCTCTCCTGGTTTTACTGGAGTATAATCCTACACCAGCCATGGTCTGTAGGCTGTTGGCAATTTCCAGTCAACCAGGAGTTCAAGCTGGAAGGGACAAAAACCAGAACAGCTGAGCTGAGCTACAGGTGTATCCCATCCCATAAACATCATGCTCATTATAAAGGAGCAAGTTTGCTGTGAATGAGGATTCCTTCTGCCTGTGCCTTTCTTTCATCCCTGGGGACTGACTTTGCAGATGTTTCTAAGCAACTTGGGAAGTTCATCAGTTCTACTTCTGAAACAGGTATGCAAAACAGTGTGATGCCAGGAACAGTGCTATTAGAGTAAAAATGAAAACAACAGTAACAGCAGTTAGGTAAAGATGTTCAGGGACAATCTTCTTCACACTGACTATTCAGATTCAGTATCTTTCTCTGTAAGCAGTCACCTGGCTAGCTGCTCATTCCTGCCATTTAGAGGGAGAGCATCCGTTGTTTGATGACATGAAAGCATTTCAACTATGTGTTTTACATCTTTCCCAGCTAAGAGGAAGTGGTCCTTGGAAGGACTAGGAGTGAACATGAAAGGGCATTGTCAAGAGGTCTCTTTTCCCAGGTAATTAGTGACAGAAGAAGAGGGGATAGCCTCAAGCTGCGACTGGGTGGGTTTAGACTGGGCACGAGGAAAATTTCTGTCATGGCAGAGTGGTCAGACATGAGAATGAGCTGCCCAGGGAGGTGGCTGAGTCACCAACCCTGCACGTGTTTAAAGGTCATTTGGATGTGGTGTCTGGGGATATGGTTAGGGTGAACCTTGGAGAGTAGGATTATAGTGACTCAGTGATCCCAAGGGTCTTTTCCAATCTGAATATTTCTGTGAGTCTGTGATGGTTTTTTACATACAAGAGAAGGGAAAGCTCTGAAAGTGTCTAATTCTATGGGAGTCAGGATCTGAGAAAATTCCTTGTCCCTATGCGGTTAGAAAAGGGATGAATTTGCCACCTGTTCTAGCAGATATGGAGAGACCAGAAAAACTCATCCCTTGGTGTTCTGAAGGAATTACATTGCTGTAGAAAAGAGAACATTTTCATTATTTGTGGGGGACAGAAATGTTTTCAGAAACAGCAGGTGATATTTTTCTATACTTGGTAAATAGGATTCTGGCAGTTGGTGACAGAAAACCAGGGCAGAGGTTTACAATCATTGATGACTCCTTGTGGGAGTGATATTTGGGCTATGTTTTTCATCCTGGATGTTTCACTGAAAAAAAATGCATTGTTGTTGTGATAATTCTCGAGGTAGGAAAGTTCATCTGGATGGTGTCTTGTTTTGAGGAGAAAAAGGAGAAGAACAGGACTGGCGACCCTAACCATTTTTAGAAAGCAGCAGAACCTGCAAAAGAAATTGTTGAAGAAACCAGGTTTCTTAAAACACCCCATGAAGCAAGCAGGCTTTCTTTTGTTGTCTGTTGTTGTCTGTCCTTTCAAAATACAGACAGAAGAGATGGAAGTGAAAATAAGGATGGGTTAAATGGCACTGATCAGTCTGTGACTGGCTTTTCCATACTACATAGGCCTGAATTACTGTCTCCATCAGAGATGTTTATTAGACAACAAATTAATTTTGCATTCACCCCTTCAAGCCATATCAGCTACCCTAGATGAAGATGTTATGCTTTGCATCCAGAAAGACAATCCAAACCATCCATGAACCAGGACTGTCTTTCTAGATGAAGATGTTATGCTTTGCATCCAGAAAGACAATCCAAACCATCCATGAACCAGGACTGTGTTGCCTAAACTCTAAATCTTTTTCTCCTCTGCGCCTAGGATATAATTCCTCACCATATAACATTGAAATTTATGCTTACTCCTTTGTAACTCCTTTGACCACATCCTCAGTAAGGTCTTTGTTTTACTGTGCTTGAAGGAGAGGCAAATGAGACTGAATTCTCAGTGCCTAAAACTTTGTTTTCCTTTCCCTTGATGTGTGGGATGTTTTAATGCCAGTGACACTAAGATGGGAGATGTGCAGACAGCCCTATGTATTGCCTGGGTGTATGTATCTTCTCCAGTGGCTCTTGGCCTCGTGTGATGGGTTGGTGTACATGACAGCCTGTGGAGATTTCACATGTCAGCAAGACACCCAAGTGCAGAGTGCGGCAAATCACCCTTCATTGTTCATCAACCATCTTGTAGTTCATCTCTACAGTAACTGACAGCTGTGGTGATCTTACTGCAGCCCAGCATCACAAACCCCCCAAACTAGCTAGACCTTGGTCTCCACAGAAGCTACTCTGTCAGAGAAGAGCATTGTCTCTTACAGCTTTTGTTTATGCTTTAATAAAAGCCTGGTAATGACCTTTTCTTGTACTTACATCTGCAAGTCCCTTGACCTTTCTTCTAGCCTGGAGATTGTTTTTCAACATAGGCAGAAGTGCTCTTTAGTTTTCTAATGCATGGACATAGACAACTACTACTAGTGGTTCATCTAAGCAATACTTAAGTAAGGCAGACTTGTTAGAAACAGTGGAATTTGTCATGGCATGAGATGGCAGGAAGGCTCTATGTTATGCTGGTTTACCTTTATCTATCTGCAGTTTTTTAATTGTGTAAAACTTCTATGGGCCTTTTACTAAAATAAAAAAAAAATCCCAAATTACTGTGCATTTCCTTTTGAAAGCTTATAAATGTCAGAAATTATGCAGAGTTTCTTCACCTGCCTTCCAAGTATTGAGGACTCATAGCCTTCGTGGTTCAGCTTTTGTTTCTTCTCTCTGAAGTCTTGAATGTTGGTTTAGTCACTTTGCTGCCTTTCCATCTGTTATGATGTAGTACAGACAGTGGCAGCTGGACCCAAAGAGTTGTGGTGAATAGAGTTAAATCCAGCTGTGTGCAGTCACAAGTGGTTTCAGTTCTGGATTTTTATTCTTTGCCAGTGTTCTGCTTTTGTTCAAAGCACTTGGACCAGTGTGGCTTCACCATGGTAGTTGTAATAGGTAGGTTAGAATATATTACATGCATGTTACCAGTACCTTATTGGCACCTCTGACTTTGCTATTACAGCACTTTTCTGGAGGCAGCCTTTAATTTTTTTAAAAGGATGAAAAAATAGTTGCATATGAGGGAGATCACAAATAAGAGGCCTTTTAAGCAGTTCCCCTGGAACTTGGCCATACCCATCACACAGTACAACTTTACCTTATGGCCAACTTCATTGAAGCCTGCAGAGAGGAATGCAATAAGAGGATGGCCATTTGACCTTTATGCACTAAAAGGAGAACGTCCCCAAAGAGTCTGAAATTCACTTTTAGCTACCTCTGACCTAATGTACTCTCTCTATCATAAAATTCTCTGCCAGCCCCAGGTATGTGCGTGTCTCCAAATGATTCTTCGTGAGCTGTCCATGCACACTGAACTTTTTACCCCACACAGCCTTTCTAAAAAACTTTTTTGAGATCTTAACATTCCAAGTAAAAATATATCTTGCCATTAGTAATTGAAGATTTCAAACTGTGCCTACCACAGGCACTTGCCTGACTTTTGAGGGCTACAACTTGGAAGGTTCAGTGAAACTTTTCCTATTCGCAGAACTTCAAAACAAGTTGCACTTTGCCACTTACAAGCTCAGCAATGCAACAGAGGATTTATAGGCTAAATTGCTACTTCCCAAAGGTTCAATTTAATACTAATAATGTCATTCTAAAACCTGTCCAACCCAGCTGTAGAGAATCTATTGGCATCATGCTGCTGTGATGATAGTGAGATGTTTACACATTTTCCAAAGTCCCTGTTTTGTTCTGTTTCCACAATGAATTTTTTTTTCCCCCATCCTCAATTCTTTCTAACAAAAACAATGATGATTTGCTGTAAAAGTGATAAATTACACAGCAGAAAATGATGCTCTGCAGTCAGGTTGAAGAATGGGTCTGACCATGTTTAACATCTTTGTCAGTGATATGGACAGAGGAATTGAGTGCACCCTTGGCAAGTCTGCAGATGACACCAAGCTGCTGTGTGGCACAGTTGACTGACTAGAGACTTGCTANAGGAAGGCTGGGGAGGGACCTTGCTGTGTGAAAAGAAATCTTGATCTAAGGAGTTAGTCTAATTCCAGCCATAGAGCTATCAGGTCACACCACCCCTCCTAGGGACTGTTGCCTGCGTCTGCTGAGGCACCAGAATGACCTGCTAGGGTTGGCAGTAGTGATTGCTCAAGGAAAAAAGAGGGCAGGGCTGCAGTTTCTCCTTGAAAGGCTCTTCAGTTGGCTGACCTGTACATGTGAGCCATCTGCTCGCCTATGGCTGTGGTCTGCCATCCTGTGTATCTACTGCACAGCTGTGGAGCAAGGCAGAGGGGCAGGGAGGTGACCCCAGGTACAAGGTAGGTGTGAGGACAACAGCAGGTAGCTAGGAAAGACAAAATCGAGCTTGGAGCTGTCTGGTAAGGGGCGAGGAGGAGGGATTTGAGTCTTTTAACATATCTAGAAATGGGTTTCCAAAGAACGACTTGGATTTTAAAGACTGTAGCTGTGAGGTGCCAAAGTGGGCATAGTGGAAACATTCATTCTGGAAAGGCTAATGTTACTGCATAGATTTCATTGAGCCCTCTTTTTTAAGAAAAAAGAGTCAGTTAATTATGAAAGTAGATAGATATTTATATATATATATATCAAACCACAAGTAGGAATAGTTACTTAATTTCTATTGCCAGATGTTTCAAAGGTTTGATTCTATCCTGATCTCTAAAGTCTGATCATTCTTTGATGTGGGGTAAATTGTAAATATTCTTTAGAAATAAAGAAAACACTTAATCATTTTGAGAACCCAGATTTTATCACCCTGATAATGTGTTTATGAGTAGGCATAATATTCCAAAAGAAATAGTGGCCTGTTTTATGTTACGTGCTGCTGTAGATGTTTATGTTGCTGTTTAATTGCTTGGATGGGAAGATAATGAATCCTTGTGCATACACACTGTTTCTGTTGTAATCATTTGTAATTTACATTAGAATAAGCCAGTAGAGAGGCACATAGGAAGCCCTGGAAATATTTACATTTCCTCCCCTTGAAAAGTTTTAAACCAAGCAGAGCATTTGCAATTAATTAACAGCTTTAATGACAGGATCAGTCAATACCTCTGAAGAGATGCTAGAGTAAATACCTTCTTGAATCCAGCATGATAGACTGACTTTTATTTTCTCACTAGGCTTTTTTTAAACTAAATTGTTTTAAGAAAAGTAATTTATGAAGGCTGATTTAACAGATCTTAGAATCATGGAATGATTTGGGTCGGAAGGGACCTGCAAAGGTCATCTGGTCCAAGCCTGCTGCAGTGAGCAGAGACATTCTGCGCTTCATCAGGTTGCTTAGAACCTTGTTGAGCCTGACCTTGAACATCTCCAGGGATGGGGCCTCAGCTACCTCCCTGGGCAACCCGTGCCTGTGTTCCACCACCATCACAGATACCATCACTTACAGAGGGCTTCACCTATATTAACTGTATCATTTGAACTGATCAAAAGAGCTTTCCTCTGTTCTCTGATAGTGAAGGTACTCAGAGAACGCAGACTCTCCGCGACCGCCCAGGTTAAAGGTTACCTTTGTGTAATGACAGCTTTGGAATAAATCAGATGTAAAAGAGAAATCCAAAGGATAAGGTAGTGAATGAGATTTCTGTAATCAACTATTAGGACTGTGCAGCGTTTTTAGAATTTTTCAGTTTTCCCTGTTTTATGCCCTACAATTTTGTCATTTTCAAAGTTAATTCTGGAGGGACTCGGAACTGTTTTGTGCTTTGGCTAAATTAAACCTAAGGTGACCGTGGAAAACAATGCATACCAGCTACTGTTCTCTGGGGTCCAAAAGAGACAAACATCCACTTGATATTTTCTTACCCTTTTTAACAGGACTTCTAGCCATGAAAAAAAGGTCATCAGTTAGATCAAACATGGTTTTTCTGAGGTGAAACAGACTTCAAGTTGTATCAGGCCTATACTTGAGTGGGATTCTTTTAGCTTGGACATTTTCTTAATATATATTCTGTGTGCTCATCTGGCTTTGCTGTGAGTGTCTGACTGTATTGGAGTTGTTTGTTGGTTTTCAGAGGGCTGGAGCAGCTTCCCTATGAGGACAGACTATGAGAGTTGGGGCTCTTCAGCCTGGAGAGGAGAAGGCTTTGAGGGGAGACCTTATAGTAGCCTTCCAGTATCTGAAGGGGGCTACAGGAAGGCTGGGGAGGGACTATTGACAAGGTCTTGCAATGACAGGACAAGGGGCAATGGGTTTGAACTGGCAGAGGGGAGATTTAGACTGGATGTTAGAAAGAAGTTCTTTCTAGTGAGGGTGGTGAGACACAGGCACAGGTTGCCCAGGGAGGTTGTGGACACCTGAGGTGTTCAAGGCCAGGTTGGATGAGGCCTTGAGTGACCTGTACTAATGGGAGGTGTCCCTGCCATAGGCAGGGGGTTGGAACTAGATGATCCTTGAGGTCCCTTCCAACCTTACCATTCTATGATTTGTTTTTTGGTTTGTTTTTTTTCTTCTTCAAACTGACTTCAAGATATGGATGTGCCCAGTTTGTTGGATGTGACTACATAGCTTGTTATGTGCCATGCTTTGGGCAGGAGAGATGTGTGTAGAGACATCCAGATAGAGCTTTTCATGTGGGTATATCTGTATCTTTAACCTACAGTAGGCATATGGCTTGAATCATCATTTTGCCAATTGCCATCACAAGTGCAGGGCTGCTGAAAGGTGGAAGACAGACATGTGTTCATAAATACTATATTTAAAGGCAAACAGCACCAGTTTTGTGCAAAATGAGAATATTTCACAATGACATGCCTTCCAAGTAAAATAGAGTATCTCTTCCACAATCTATAGGTATATAGGATAAAAATGTAAATCATACCTATAAGAAAATAAAATGTATTTACATTCAGTCTGGAACTTGAAAAGCTCTTATGAAAAAGGGGGAGATATTTGTGATAGTTGTTATCACCCATTTGGGTTAATTTATTCTGTTTAATTTAAATGTCTCCTTTCCCTTCTACATTTTCTGGTTTCCATGGANTATACTGTGATACTGTGTGACCCTGATTATTTTGTTCTTTGTGAAGGAGAATGTCAGTGTAGTAAAGGGTCATCTACCTTTGACTGTGCTTGTTAGTTGAAAGCTTTCTGGAAAATATGCTAATAAAAACCTGGAGATGCTGGAATGAAGCTGATGCTTTCCTCCTGATTGTGTGTTGTCATGTATTAGCCTTCTAGATATTCATCTCAATTGTACATGAGCCAAGTGTAGGACTGGCTTTTTGGTGGCAGTGTATGTCTATCATCTAAGTGACAGGAGAGCTTTCTGTGGTTATTAATAATCCACTTGAGAATACTCTTCCAGAGGAGTTTATCTCCATTGCACGATACTGCTGTAACTCCAAACCATGGAACCAGGAACTTTTTCTGCTGCAGGTGGGAAAAAAAAAAATTATGACATGCTGATGAAATAAAGGATTTCACTTGTTTTCTGCTTCTGGATTGCATCTGTGCTTAATAGTCTGCTGTTTGCATTTACTTATTATCAGCAGGGTGTAATGATTCTACTGGTGAGGTTTATTTGAGGATCTTTCCAAACTTCCTCTCTGGAGTGGTTTGACATCCTCTATTGAATTAACAGGTATAAATGAAGAAACAGTAGGCCACCATGAAAACTGTTTCATTTTTGATCAACCTCATTTATCCAAAATAGTCACTGGACCAATGCTGAAGAGCAGACATCACTTCCATCTCACGGCTGCCTACCTGATGTGGGCACCCTATTGAGCTGGGCTCTTACGAAATGGAGAGGAGCAGCCAGGCGAAAGTGGTTAAACCTACCCCATTTACAGACTAATTGTATTCTTTGTGGGATGCCTTGGATTCTTTCCAGATGATTAAACCCACAGCTGGGTATTGCTGTAGAAGTCTCCTCTATATTTTCAGGAGAAATAAGAATTAGATTTTTTTTTTAATTTTTTTTTTTCTTCAAAAGTATATTCTCAACACTACTGCTACTGATGATCTCGAGATGCAGCACTGCTGATGTTGTAGTTTAACTGACTTTGTAAGTCAGAAATGTCTTAGCAGGCAGGCAGTGATGTGCCACATTCAGTATCTGGTCTAAGATCTCAGCTTTGTGTATCACAGATTTCAGTATGTCCCAGTGATGAGATCCTTCTGTATTTTTAAAAGTTTTTTATAGCAGTGAAACTTTTTTTAATGCTTTCTTTTTTCTAATGTTTCTATATTACTTGTGTCCCACAGTATTTTTACCTCATTTTATCTCTCTTACTGGCATGCAACTCTCACAACAATTAAAAACTGCCTTTAGTTTCACATACTGATGGGTTTTACCCTAAAAATGATTCTTATTCTCAAGGCTGCCTGTTTTCCAGTTGATTAAATCAGAAAATATTTTCTTAGGCTAGCTGGTTTTTACCTCTCTCGTTGCTGACACCTACTCTATCTTCCTTTTACCTTTTTTAAATGATCTCTTCTATTTTAAAGTCTTCCTGCAAGCTCCCTATATTACAAACAAAGCTAAGACTTTCCAAGCTTAGCTACAATTCATTATATCTATCCTAAAACTCATTCTCTCCTTGTAAACCAAGTTTCAAGCTTAGTTTGAGATCTCCCAGCTTTGGAGTAAGTGTGATCTTTTTTTTCTACTGAGAAAATAGGTTATGTTTTGGAAATGATAATAGCTTTACTATAGGAAGCTTTTTATTAGTAAAGGAATAAGGGCTTCTGACAACACAAGGTAGATTTTGTAGCTGAGTCTTAAGAAGCTGTCTAGATAGTATTACCCTAATATTTGCAGTTCACACAGTTTGTTGTCACTTGAGAACTACAATTGGAGTCTTGGAAGTGATCCTAGTGGTTGGATTTGAAAGGGTCATGGGTATGAGCCCAAAGTATTTACTCATCCTGGTTAAAACAGAGCTGCCTGAGTGCAGAGCTTCCACAAATGTTTAGGCACTGAAAGTGCTGCCCAGGTGGAAGGTTGGGCATCTTCTGCCTGCTTCTTCCAGCACAGGTTGGAGTTTGCTGAAGGTTATTTTAAATATCTCATGATAAACTTTGCTTTAAGTGATAACATTTAGATATAAAATGCATTTGTATTGAATAAAACACTGAACGTGGCTCTTCTGAGCCTATATCCAATTGTAAACCCTATCTTTTTTTCCTTTCTTTTCTTTCTTCTTATTTGTGAACCTAGATAAATATAGCCCATAGCTGAGAGCATATCCATTTGATCTTTTGCAAGAAGACCCACTCCACCACTGGCAAGTCTATTTTATACTCATCAAGAGCTAATGGTTTAGTCTAGTATTTGTCTTTACCTGTTTCTACAGAAAACACATTGAGCTTTTCATCTCCCTTATGTATTGCTACTGAGATGAAATTTCAGAAAAGAATCCTACAGATTGTATCAACACCAGAGACCTTTGCACCACTATCAAAATTCATGGTTTATAGGTCTGTGCTGAAACTGATCTGGCTGTAAACATTAGAGCTGCCTCACCGATGTCTAAACAGCACAATTGAGCTATGAATGGAGAGAAATTGGAGCCAAAACCAGCACTTGGCACCTGCTGGACCAGGTAAACAAGTTATTTGTTCCACTGTGGAACAATATTTATCCACTATTTACTTAGGCATGCTTGGTTCCTGAGAGATTAATAGAGCTTCCCTGTCTGCACCACAGTCCCTGTTTAAGACACTTTCTCACTCCATCACCACTTTACTGAAAATAGATGGGCTGTTCATTTGATACAGATCACACTAACAAGGTGACAGTAGCTGGCTTCTTTTTAGCATCCCTCAGAAATCCTGCTGTTCCACTCCTCTCCCTTCATCTTTTGTGTTGGGAAGCAGCAGTGTAGTGCAACCCTTCTTTGTGAGCCGTTTGCTGTGCTTTTGTCCTTTGAGTATTCACTTGATTTTGTTTCTGTGGTTAGACTTGGATTATAGATGACAAAGGGAAGAAAGGTGGTCTTGGTCTCATCTAATGGGGACGTTTCCCAGTGCATTGCCTGTTTCAAAAGGTGCTTCCTCCCTGGCACATGAGAGCCGCAGTTCCCATTTTTGTCATCTGTAGTCTGCTCTTGAAGGTGATTTACTTCTTTGGGCATCTCCTGCTATGTAAAATTTGGAACTGATCATAGGTTCTTCTTGCCCTTCTACATGCAAAGAAGATCAAAGGAAGTAATACCTGCCTGGAGAAAGCAGTCCTTTTCTTTGGCATGCTTGCATGTTTCTGGATATAGATCCCTGTGGATCTTTTCTGTGTCCTTCAAACGCCTACCTACTAGATTGTAGCAGAAAATCTGCACAGGCTCCTTCCCTGGGCTGCTGCTGTGATGTAAAGAAAAGGTTTGTCTAGTAAGGAAAAACTTCTCTACGTGTATTAATAATAAAAATACTAGAAAATCAGCTACAGAACTGGGATGTCTGTGATATTCAACCTGCCAGGGAAAGAGAGACCACTTCTCTTTATTTTCTTGTACCTGATGGGTTTTTTGTGTGGTTTTTTTGGTTTTGTTTGGGGGGTGTGTGGGTTTTGTTTTGTTTTTTTTTTAGTATATAGAAGTTCCTGATTTTAAAGCCAGAGCCAAAGCTTCCCATTGAATGGAGGCAAGAAATGCAGGTATCACTTGGAGATGTACAGAAAATGATCTAATCTTTTTTGGTTGGACTTAGTATTCCAAAATTAAGCTCTGTTAAGTACATAGGCAGTGAAGACTGGCAGGATTTAGGTAGATTGAGTTGTGTCCCCAAGGTTTTTATGGCCAGGCAGGTGGTGGGATTCAGTCCTGTCTGTATTAAGCTCCCTGTCATTCTTCCTGAGTCAGTGGCAAAATTGCTCTGAAACGAGAGAGTCATTTGAATGGGGGAGTTATATTGAGTAAAGCAGATTAATATTAAAATGCCTGCAATTCAATTTGCTTTCAGACTAATGTTTTCCCTGAGGATATTTTCAACTTTAAGGGCAATAAAATCATCAGCTTAGATTTGACAGCTTGAAAATTACATGGAAGATAAGATGATTCCTTGTAGAGGAGTTTGTTTTTTCAACTAACAAATGACACCAGTTTGCTTGTAGGTTGCTATCTAGATCTAGAAACTCTGGATTTGCCAATCCTTTTACTAGCAAGATTTTGTTTTTTTAACTCATTGGCATGAATCTGCCTCAACACCTGATGGGAGACACAGCGGGGGCACAACTTGCCTGCAAAAATCCTGTTCAACATCCAACTTTTGACCATGGAAGCTCAGATCCAGGCAGCTGCTCAAGAGGGTTAATTGTGAAATTGTCAGATTCTGTTTCTTCTTTATTTCTTTTTCTCACTCCTGCTCTCAAGTCTTTGTGCTGCACTTAAAAAGGGAGACAATAGGGAGAGATGGGCGAGTTCAGAGAGTGAAATTTGTGTATGAGTGACAGAACAGCAAAGTAAACTGGCAGTTGCCCCAGTGGGAGCCACTTAACAGATACTGCTTCCAAGATCTTAGAGTGTTACTTGTCAACAAAATAATGAGTCATTAATAAGTGAAGGATAGCTTGAAATGTCACAGATTAAAATTTTTGTACTGTAAGAGGACTCATGCATGTGAATTCCCAATTTTTTTTCCCCAGATGGTCTGGTAGTGCAGCTATTAGTAGAGACTGTGTGTAGGGGAGATGTGTTCTTGCTTGTCTGGGAGGCTCAGCAGAGGCAGTTGGTCAGATTGATGGTTACAGTACAAATCCAGTCAAGTCTGCATGTCTGGACTACCCTGCCTGATTTTTTTGCTAAGCTTTCAGTAAGGAACATGGACATCTGCTTCCTCCTGCCATGAGAATTTACATGCAGTTCTTTTGTGTGCAAACTGTGTGTGCTGGAGGGGTCCATACTATGGATGTTTCATCCACACTATGTGGAACACAGTCCTGCTCTTTCTGTTTCCTCGGGTTTATGAAACATGCCCACTTCAAAGCCCCTTCTTAATTCGCATCTTTCTTGGTTTGCATCTCTCTCTGCACACCACAAGAGCCTCAGATCAGACAGCTGACTTCTGACTTCATTGATTTAGCTACATTTATGGGTAAAGAAACTACCCAAAAGTTTTTACTCTTAGGGAGTGGAGAGAAACAGCTTTCTGCTTCAGCAACTGCTTATGCATATTTATTGAATAGCTTCTTTGAGGATGTTATGATGAGCTTGCTTATCAGTGAAAATGACTTGAAGTAGTCTCAGATCTCAGTATCTGTGATTCCAATTAGGAATTTAATAAATGTTGAAACCTTTTAAATCTTTCATTTATTCATAATGTAGCATGACAATAAACAGCTGATGACAGTGGAGAAATTCAACAGGAATCTACTGTCTAGATTAATTTCTTTTTTTTTTTTTTGATAGCTTGCAGAGCTTACATCTGTGACCATGACATGCTTAACTTCAGAGAACTCATTATTACTTCTATTGTGCTCTAGCAATTTTCATCCTTCACAGTCAGCGGTGAGCAACTGGTTTAAAGAATTTCAGTGCTCAAGGGAAGGATAAACACTTTTTTTTTTTTAAATATTGTTTCATGCTTGATTGGGACAACCAGGTGGTCTAAACCAGAAAAAGATAGATTAGAGATACTGATTTACCAGCATTGTATTTTGCCTTTCTACAGAGTGAGGAAATAACTGTGCTCTTAATCAGGATAAAATACATGACTGACTAACTCTGGAAATTTATGGAACTAGAAAGATTTTTGGCAGTGATTTCTAAGAAATTCACAGATTGTGTCGAGTTGGAAAGGACCCTCAAAGGTCACCTTGTCCAACCCCCTTGCAGTCAGCAGAGACACCTCCAAGTAGGGCAGACTGCCCAGGCCTGCATGGAATCTGAGCTCGAATGTCTCCAGGGATGGAGCCTCAACCACATCCCTTGGGAACCAGTGCCAGTCTTTTACCCCTCACATTGCAGAGAGCTTCCTCCTTAAATACAGGATTTAGTTTTCTATGTGGACCTCTTGAAATGGATTGATAAATGGATTCTTTTACTTTCCTTGAGTGCTGGCTTGTGTTACTGCCCAGGTTCAGCCTGTGCCATGCATGAAAGGGATTGGTTGCTGCAAAAACCAACTTGTATTGAAGAGGTAATTGATGGATATTTTTTTATAGCTTAGCTTGGAGAAATATCTATAGCATACCAGCTGGCACTGGTACAGTATGAAATGTATGATGGCTTTAATGCTGTTTCTGCTGTTCTAAATGAAAAGGTACCTTCAAAGGTATCAAGTAAAGCAGCTTCTCTCTGTAAACATATGGTTCCATGAGAATAGGAGAGGAGATTGCTGCCTTTTCATCATGTGTCTCCTACAGAATCCCATCTGATACAATCTCCTGAGGACTCTGTATGCTCATACAGATGCCCTTCTTGGAGATTTCTCAGCCTTGTCACAATATCTAAGAAGCTTCTCTGAGTGAGCTTCACAGTTTACTCAACTCCTAAGACCTCCTGTGCAGTATTAGTTGAAGGTACAATAGGTATCAGGTACTGTATGCATGTGTGCTGTAGACTTGAGCTGTCCAGATCATCCAGTTGCTGGATGTGTTTAGTATATCCCAGAGACACTGAACTTACCATACAAGATGTCTTTGGAGGAGATGCAGGATAGACATAATCCAGCTGTTACACCATGTTTGCATACAATTCTGTCTGAAGAAAGATTATTCTTGCTGTTCAAGCCAACTAAATCAGCTTAGATGAGTGCATTCCATCTCTAGTAATTGTCTGCTCAAGTAATTGTTTTCTGGTTTTCAGTCTGTTTTGCCATAGGAAACAGGAAACTAACATTTTTACTTCTGCCCAATAGGTAGGACTTGTTAGCAAACCAGATTGTTATTGGAATTACAGATAGTGTTAGATGGACTTTAACTAGAAATACTCCTGATCTGAAACAGGCAAAAAACCATCAAATTTTCCCCCTAGTTACAAAAGATTTGTTGTCAGTGACAGAAACTGTCAGGATGTGGCATATGAAGACTGGGACTAACAAATAAGAGTGTAGATGGAAGCACAGGTCCAGCATTGTCCTGTTGCATTGTCTTACCTTTCCAGGCTTCTTACTTGCCAGCTGTTTTTCTTTCTTACCTTGTGAGTTACTTCATGAAAAGATCAGATTCCAGAGAGCTGTAGATTTCTGCAGCTTTGAGGCACTCCATCCATCATATAAGCCAAAAATATTACAGTGTTTGGCTTGCTGCATGTAAACCAGTGATGCTCTCAGCATCAGTACCAATGAATTTCTGCATTCTGCTTGTCTCAATTAAAATGCTGTCTTCAGAGTAGAAGATGCAATGCACTTGTAATCATTCAGCCAGTCATTACAGACTGTTCCTCACTAGATTTCTGCTACTCATTTTTAGAAAAGGGTTAGTTTTTATTGGAGTAAATGTGTTATTTTTCATGATCTTTTTCTATGGATGCAAGTTTCCAGGAAAAGCTCATGACTGGAAATAATCCAGGCCTGCTGGTTTGGAAGGTTATATGTTTTCAGGGGAAATCATAATTAGTGATACCAGATTCATAATGTTATGGTTTTGATTTAGTTTCCCTTTGAGCACTTCTGCCTTTCTCAGGCTTTGTGAACTTTCTGTCTAAATCAGGAAATTGGAGAAATTTGTGTTGAGATTGCTATGGTTGGAAACAAAAATCTGCTATGTTGTAATTGCTAATGAAACAGTGGCCACAGAGCAAAGAATTTGTACTTTTGGAATATCTAAAGAAGCAAATTTTTCTGTCATAACACCCATTTTCCCTTCAGTGTTGTTTTTTCAGTAGTGAATGATTGCTAGCTCCCATGTAAGACTTCTTCAGCTCCAGCAATGGAATTTTTTCTGAATCACAGTAGGAGTTACCCCTGCTGGAGTTCAGCCCTGATCCATTCTGTCAGCACAAGGTCTGTGCTATGTGGAAGTCCTGTTTCAAGGGTGAATTTCACTCTTCTGGGTAACATTTACATCTTGCAGCTAGCAAACCAAGTTGTGCTCGAGTACCCTTGTACATCTGAGTCATGGCACAGAGTCATTGATGGAAAGCTGCCAGTTTTATGAAGAGTAAGGGCTTTGCTAAGTGTACATTTTATAACACCACTTAAGCAAAAGCCAGGAAGCAGAGGCTTAATAAAATCACTGAAAAAATAATTACACAAGTATCTCCTACAAGATGAGCAGGACCTTCCAAATGCACTTAAGACTTTGCTGCTTCTGTAGATATCTCACCTTGTTTACATGAATGAAGCAAGAGTAATGCATTCATCACCTTTTATAAATTGTCCAGGAGCCCTTCTTCAGTGTTCTTCGCTTTCCTGTTCCTTGTCAGAGCAATGGCCAAGAACTGGGCACAAATGGAACAAAAAAATTGACAGTGCCATGATATCCCCCCCTGCAAAGGAACACAAAGCACATAGTGAAGGTCTGATGTTAACACAAACAACTTGGCTTTCTTTAAAGAGATGGTCAGTGTCATAGAATCATAGAATGGTAAGGTTGGAAGGGACCTCAAGGATCATCTAGTTCCAACCCCCTGCCACAGGCAGGGACACCTCCCACTGCTACAGATCACTCAAGGCCTCGTCCAACCTGGCCTTGAACACTCTCAGGATGTCCAGAACTTCCCTGGGCAACCTGTGCCTGTGCAAATTTGAATTCTATCCATAACATCAGTTGTAATAAATAGCCTAAATAAAGGACACCTGCCTAGAAATTAAAGCAAAGCCTGGTTTTGTCCTGCTCACACAACTCCCAGTTTTGCTTGTAGGAAAGGAAACTTTTGGCAGCCATAATGAACAGAGTGTAAATATTCTCAAATTGCTTTTCACAATGCTCTGCAGCTCTCGACTTCATTATTCCTTTTCAATTTTCTGTATAAAAGCAACACTTGGGAATGTGACTGATTATATTTTTTTTAAATTATGTTTTCTTCTGATGGAGATGAAAACAAAAAGGTAAATCTGTATGTGCAGCCTGTATAGAAACTGCATTAATGCTTGACACAAAATCAGTGTATCACATACTCCTATGTTGAAGGAACTGATGGATTTGTGTTTTGTTGCTGGAGATAAAAAAAAAGCATTTAAATTGAGATTTGATTTACCTGAAATTTGCCTTTTTAGAAAAGCAATGTCCTAGAAGAGAGAGTTGGAATGAACTTTGGGAGGTGGTTGTGTCCAATCCTTCCCTAGAGCATGAGATCAGCTGTACTTGAACCATTGCTGGAATATTGTTATTTAATCACTGCTCTCACTAGAAGTGTTTTGGTTTTTCCTATGAAATTCACAGCTTCCTTAGGCAGCTGATTTTTCTCTGAACTGCTTGAGGGTTCCTGCTACAGGAAAAGTGTTTTTAGTGTCTAATCTTAGTCTTTCTCACTCTGATAATCCCAGGACAGCAGTTTGTTTGCATTCTCTCTTTTTATGTGTGCATATGTGTGTGTAGCTGAAAGCGTATTGTTGCCTTCTCTGTCTTCTCTGCTCTGGACTTATAACCTATAGACTGTGAGAATTTATTCTGTGGATATATGATCATTCTTATTTTCTCCCCTGAACTGTCTCCATCTGCTCCATTTATTTGATATCTTGTACTCAAAAGTATAAGCTACAAACCACAGGACTCTCTCCTAGTGTCTGAGCAGATTGGGTGGAACAAATTCTGCTTTATTGTAGTTCTCTCAAAACATCCTCTATTGGCAATATAAGTTAGGAAAACCTTACTTCAGCTGCTGACAAAACCTTCTGTTTCTGACATAAAAATAAAAACTTTACTAGTGACGTGCTGAGGAGCACTAAAATCACACTTCAGTCTCTGGAGTAAAGGAGTTCTGTACATAGTAAGTAACATTGTTGTCAGTGGTATTTCAGCTATTGCAGGGTTCTGAAGGTTACAGCATCAAAGAGGGAGAAAAACAACACAACTGTTTGGTACAGCACAGTGGGAACAGCTGTTTTTCTGTCAGGTACATCATCTGTGCTCTCAGAACTAGTGTACTAGTCTGGCCAAGCCTACTGTTCACACATTCCCACAAATTAGTAAGTGGAAAATACTGAGAGATGTTTTTGAAGGTGAGATGGAAGGTAATGGAAATATCATCAGCTTTTGACCTTTGCTACTGTCTCTCTAGAGCAGTTCACCACTGTGTCCATTTATTGAGATATTCATACATATGACAATAACAAAATATTTATTCTCCTTTCAGTGACTGGATGGGTTAATTGTGGATATGGTTGTGCACCCTCAGTAACTTCAGCATGTGAAATGCATCTCCCTTTGGCTTTATGTCATGCTTTAATTTCTTTGTAGCTTTTCTCTAATGGGTAAATTTACTCTGCTGTAAGGGCAGATGTTTCTGTATGTCTTATTTCTGTTTGTCAAAGACAAATGATGTTGAGGAATATGCAACCTCAGTGAGTGTTGTGGAGGGGTAATTAATTGATGTGAGCTATAATTTTCAAAGATTCATATAGTTTATTAATATTCAGTATTCAGAACTCTCTCCAACCTGACCACTAATTTGAATAATAATCACTTCTTTGCACGGTCATGGAAACTTGATACAGATAATAACTAGAATCTAGAAATAACTAGCAATAATATATTACATTAATTGAACTCAATTGAACTGGAAGAGAAGGTGCCTGTGGTTAGTGTACTGCTTGTGGTCAATACTCTGCTTGCCCACCAGATGGCCTCAAGGAGCTCCTTTCTGCTCATGGCAGAAGGCAATGGTGAGTTACAGGAGGCTGTAAATATTTACTCACAAAATATCACTTCCTGACTGGCAGGGCTGGCTACAGCTTCAGACAGTGCCCAAACGCTTTCAGGGAATTCTGTTACTGTCTTGTCAGCTGCTGAGACTTCTGATTGTTCCCAGGCTGCTGGG
>WBNM01036813.1:82841-116889 GCA_013399055.1 Ramphastos sulfuratus | reverse complement strand
TACTGGAGAGTGAAAAGAAACATAAATTAAGAAAAAAAAAACAAACAAAAGACAAACAAACAAATAACCCCCTCCACCCCCACCCCAAAAAAACCCCCACCAAAAAGCCCCCAAACCCCACAACAATTGTCAGCTTACATCCTCTCTTCAGCTTTTGCAGGATATCTCATCTTCTAGGCACTTGCTTAGTGGTTTCTTGCACTTTGCCAAATTGCTTTCCTTGCTACCCCACTGATTTTGGTTGGACGCGGTGCAAACGCAGCAGCCTGCCAACTGTGTGATCAGTGCTGTGTGGAACTCTAGCTCTCTGAGGTAAGGACTGCATTGATAGTGCATTAGAGATGTGAAGAAAGTGGAGCTAAGCATGTTGCATTTAATGTGTTTAATTTAGTAGTAAATTTGGTACTGAGATAGGCTTAATAGCTTCAGTAAATAGAAATCATTCAGTCTGCTGTTTGGGACCACTCAGTTCAGGAAGGACCTCAGGGTCCTCCTTGAATGAGTCTAGCACAGAGCCACAAAGATTCTGAAGGAAGTGGAATATCTCCCTTGTGAGGAAATGCTGAGGAAGCTGGGGCTCTTGAGCTTGGAGGAGAGGAGAGGTGGACCTCATTAAGGTTCATAAAGATATGAAGAGTGAGTATCAGGAGGATGGAGCCAGGCTCTGCTCAGTGATGTACAGTGATAGGACAAGGGGCAATGAGTGCAAGCTGGAGCAGAGGAGGTTCCACATCAACATAAGGAAAAACATTCTCACCAGCAGGGTGACAGAGCCCTGGAACAGGCTGCCCAGAGACATTATGAAGTCTCCTCTGGAGACTTTCAAAACCAACCTGAATATATTCCTGTGTGACCTCTTCTAGGTGATTCTCGTCTGACAGGAGGTTTGGACATGATCTTTTGAGGTCCTTTCTACCCCCTAACATTCTGTGATTCTGTGAGGGGCACATGCAACATTAAAATAAAACTCTACCAACAACATTGTAGTGAAGCTGATTCATCATTAGCGGCCATAAAAATGCAAAATACTGCTTTTTTTCTTCACATGTTCATTTGTGCTGTTTCCTAATTCCACAATCTTACTTTCTGGTTATTTAATGTGATTTTAAAAAAAAAAAAAAAAAAAGGTATTTTTTCAGCATTTTGTTTTCAATATTGTTAAAATTCATCATGAATGAGTCAGAATGAATGACATTTTTCTTTTGAAAAGCAGGACTTGTTATTTCTGCTAAAGCATTTTGGCGAGCGAGGCTTTTTTGATGGGTTGTAACAGATGCCCATTCAATTACTATGTAAAGAGGTGTCATTACTGTCAATTATATGAGTGAAAACATTAGTTATATGTACTGTGGTGTGCTTTGTATGAGGATGGATAGTGGGGCTGGTGGATTGTTGGTCTCCCAGTGAACAACAAACGCAGGAACATCGGTCCCTGTAAGATGTTCTCACGAAGCGGTGGTGTAAGGAAAGCTGTGGGGATTTACTATTGTGATGGTAGCACAGTGTAAAATGCTGATCTGTCTGTTGAAACCAGAGGTATGGTGGTGAAGCCTTAGTTTTGTGAGTCACTGCAACTGGAAGGGTTCCAGTGAATGTGTGGAAATGGAGAGACTTAACACCTTTTTAATGGAGAATAACCTGCTGAGGAGCAGGGAGCCTTTGGTGTCTTGGAAGATAATGGAAATACTGCCACTGAGCTCATCAGAAATCAAATTCCATCTGTAAAACTACAAATGAAAAAAGACACAGCAAGTGATAGTAAATGATTTTACTCCTCATTGCTGTCTACAGCTACCTGAAAGGGTATTGTGGAGAGGCTGCTACTGGGCTCTTCTCACAGGGAATTGGAGATAGAACAAGGGGGAATGGCCTCAAGCAGCGACTGGGGAGGTTTAGATTGGACAGTAGGAGAAAGTTTTTCATGGAGAGAGTGGTCAGGGACTGGAATGAGCTGCCCAGGGAGGTGGTGGAGTCACCCACCCTGGATGTGTTTAAGGGTGGTTTGAATGTGGTGCTTAGGGGTATGGTTTAAGATGAATCTTGTAGAGTAGGGTTCTAGGTTGGACTTGGTGATGCTGAGGGGCTTTGCCAACCTGCATGTTTCTGTGATTCTGTGATTTATATAGAAATAACATAGAGGGAGGCCTTCCAGCACCTGAAGGGGGCTGATAAGAAAGCTGGGAAGGGACTTTCTACAAGGGCTTGGAGTGATAGGATGAGAGAATATGAGATGAAGCCTGAGAAGAGTAGATTTCGACTGAATATGAGGAAGAAATTCTTTATAGTGAGGCTGGTGAGACACTGGAACATGTTTCCCATGAAGGTAGTGTATATTGCTTCCCTGGAGGTGTTCAAGGCCAAATTGGATGGGGCCTTGAGCAACCCGGGTTAGTGGAAGGTGTCCCTGCCCATGGCAGGCGTTTGGAACTAGATGATCTTCAAAGTTCCTTCCAAGCCAAACCATTCTACAAATCTGAAATCATAGAAAGGTACATTTGAGAACAAATGCAATAGGGAACAATTTAATGAGTAGTTTCCACTTGTGAGTTGCCTGTAAGTTCCACTTGTGAGTTGCCTGTAAGTTCCACTTGTGAGTTGCCTGTAAGTTCCACTTGTGAGTTGCCTGGGCTTTCTCCTGAATATCTCCTACTTGACTGTAGAGTTTATCTTTATTGTCTGGCTTCATCTGAGCTCATAAAGTGGATAGAAAGCTGTAAAGTGTGGNGTTCCACTTGTGAGTTGCCTGTAAGTTCCACTTGTGAGTTGCCTGTAAGTTCCACTTGTGAGTTGCCTGTAAGTTCCACTTGTGAGTTGCCTGGGCTTTCTCCTGAATATCTCCTACTTGACTGTAGAGTTTATCTTTATTGTCTGGCTTCATCTGAGCTCATAAAGTGGATAGAAAGCTGTAAAGTGTGGTCATTACCAAAATAGTATTTCAAAGCATTAAATAGCCTGTGATGTGTAAGATGTACCCAATTTGTTCCTTATTCACACTAAGTCTTATTTCTTATGGAAATTTGAATGTATAAAGACAAATGCCTATTTAGCCCTTTGAAAAGCAGGACTGGACATTGCAATACAGAACTTTCAACTTCCAGCTACCTTGCTATAAAAGACAGAGCTACTTTATTTTTCATTCTGAATACTGTATTTTACACCAAACTTTATTATACAGCTTCTATTTATGAAACAATATTAGCACTGAGCTTAGGGTTTACTGCGTTGAGTCTTTATTTTCCCTTACCTGGTGAAATTGGGCAGTGTTATTGGAGTTGTAGGTTTTCATTTGTGAAAACATTTGTCTTCATGTTGCTGATGCAAAGCTGTTGTTTTGTTGTGGTTTGTTTTTTTTAACAGGGTCATAGAAGTCAGCTTTTTCATAGCAACAACTTTTCATCCAGTCACTTGTGCAGCAGTTGGGTGTAGAACCATTGCATTGCAATGGGGAAGCCTCACCCCATTCAGCTCCACAGCACAGAGTGTAAGGAGCAATTATCTTTCACTCCAGGGCGACTGCTCCTGTGGTGTGTGAGGGAAAGGGCAATGTGCTTGTGTAAATTAATCTGATTGAACATTTGGAGGAGAAATGGAATTATTATGTAGCATTTACATTATACAGTTGCTAAAGGCACTGAGCCATCCTCCATAATCGTAGCCATAATTCCAACTGCAGCAATATGTTAAGTTTTATGGCATGTGTGATACCTTCAATGAAAAGGACAACTGTTAAAAATAGGGTTTTGGAGCAAGCTGTATGAGGCATAATGTAGTAAAAGTAAATAAGAGTTGTAATTCTTAAATGCAATTTAAATACTAGTTAGGTTTTTGTATTGAGTAGGGAAGGAGTAGCTAACAGTTTCATTTCTTACAGGCAACATGAAGAAATTTATTCACCAAGAAAGCTGTATACAAACATACATTGTTATGTGGTCCAGTTGGCTTCTACTGCTTGGCATAAAGAGGATCTGAGTGTTTCCAGCTCATGCTTGTTCTCTGTAACCAGCTTGAGTAGTGTTAATGTTGTCCTGCAGGACACAAGAGGAAAGGGATGGCTTTGCTGGGACACATGAATGGTTTTCCCATCCTGTGCCTTGGTGTGACTATCAACCCTCTTTAAATACCTTATTTTGTCCCCTGGCTTTGAGCATCCTCTAGGTAATTTTGAGAGTGTGGGAAGGAGGTGATTGCTCAGGTAGTGCCCAACTTCATATTACCCTCTGAATTGTGGCTGTGCCCCCACCCTAGATATGCTATTAAACCCCAGTTGAATTAATGGCTTTTCATTAATAAAAAGAGGGTCTGAACCTGAAGCAGATCCTCCTGTGCCTAATTGCCTTTGCTGAATTCCTTTTTATCTACAGCAGATCAAAGTGAACAGATTATTGTTAATCTTAACTACTTGACTGATAGTTGATGGCCTTTTGCTTTTGTTTAGGTGATTGTGAGATAACATTGGGACACTGAAAGCAGCAGTGAATTATCTGTTACCTGCTTCTGATATGCATCATAAAGCATTGCTCACTCCAACTGTGCAACTGTCCCAAGATACTTCTGCACCTGCTTTGCCTTTTGGCATTTGGATTTGGAAGCTAAATGTTACATGCAGATAGGAGTTTCTATGTATTGATTTGGAATTTATTTAGTGAAGGAAGAGCAGACAAAATGAAAGGTGTTCTTCTATAGCATATTAACTGACATTAGAGCTCTTCAGTCAACTTCACAGCAGAAACTGCAGCAGTGTTTTAAATAATGCATTAAAGTTATACTCTATATGTTGACATTTTCTGTTAAGTTTTCTTCCCATAATTGGCTTAATTATCAAGAGAGTCCTTAAGAAAGCTTTGTTTTGTATTAGCTTTTGCAAAATGCTTCTTTTATAAAAGAGGTGATCATGCTTTGGCAGGAGGGTTGGACTAGGTAATCTCTAGAGGTACCTTCCAACCCCTGCCATTCAGTGAGATTTAGTTCTGTTTGTGTACCATTTATACCTTTTGTAGAGACACTTTGAGAGACTCTGAATGGTCTCGAAGGACTTAATTTCAGCCTGGATTCGCAGGGTCAGGCAGTATTAGATGCTTGCTGAATGTGACTGATATCAATTACACTTTTCACCTGAGGATCAGGAAGAGGCAGTTAGACCTTGTACTACTTCGTGCTGTAGAGCAGAAATGTGGATCAGTTCCACCCTGACATCCTGAACGTTTCAGCACTTCAAATCTTCTCTCTGGAATTCTAATTCTGCTTCAGCAGACTACTCCTGACAGGTCTTTGGGAAATGTGATAGGAGAGGTAGTAGAGGGGAAAAAAAGTGTTGGTGCTCTAATGGCTCTCTGAATTTGACTCTCCAAGCAGCACGTGTGCCTGAGATGCATTGTTGCATGTTTTAGAACAATATCTCTGCAGGTTTCTACATGGAGGGCTTCAAGGGGGTAAAGCCTCACTTTATTCCTGATTTAACCAGCTGGAGGGCAATTTCTCCAACCTGTTGCATTGGTTAAACCACAGTCAGCTCTGCTGTGTTGTTTGGCAGTGTGCTGGGTGAAGGACAGTTAGCTGCTGAGCATTTCCAGGTTTATTATGCATTCTTTTCAAAGAAAGATTGTGGAAGAAGAATAATTTGGCAAAATGCCTGAACTCAAATAAAACTAATAAAAGCTGATTGCACATTTATTTAAGCAATGATGTCATGTTAAAAACAAAATGTATCTATGAGCAATAGTTTTCATTCTGGACAGAGCTCATCCATCAAACGAGCTGCTTATTGAGAAACATGTTCTTTTAATTACTTTACACAGCAGACTCTGCAATGTATCACATCTTGCAGTCTTCTTTTTTTCTGAAGCAGATCTTTTCACTATTTTACAGGGCAGTTTTCAAACATCTTCCCACTTAGATTTGTTCACTTTGGTTTCCTCTCTCTTCAGTGTACAATTCTTTTCAGTCCAGGCTTTTGAATGTCTGTGTACTGTAATAAATGTCTAATAATATAATCTAAGAATGGATGCTCTTAAACCTATCATACACCACATTCAGCTTTTTTACAGAACTTCCAGTCAATAAATAGCAGGAATTTGAGATTAGGAGAAACACCTGCAGAAAGTGGAACAATATTTATGGGCTATATGTTGTACTATCCACCCTTGGAAATATGAAACTTCCCTCCCTGAGCCTTTCCAATAATAGCTATTGTAATGTATGCCAGGATTCTACTTGACATTTCTTATATGAAAGGGAGTTTGAAGTAGATTATCTCTAATTAAGGTCCCTTCCAACCTAAACCGTTCTTTGAATCTTCTTGGACAATTTCTGATGCTTTAAATTGCAGAGATTTGTTGTTACTCTATGAAGGTGATAGCTTTATATCAAGCACTGGTAACATTTTATTTCTTCATGATAGCAAAATAGTAATTCAAATATGAATATCAAGTGAATAAATGTTATGGAATCTATTAGTTATGGAAGTTGGTTAACCCCAAAATAATTTTAGCATTGTAATTTTTCTACATACAGTGAGGAAAAACCTCAACTTCTGTGTTAGTAGATATGAAAGCTTAGTTCAGCAAGATACTTAAAAGTGTTTCTAGCTCCAAATGTATTTCTGTGTGCTAGTTTCATAAAGCTGTTTCTTGGCAGAGAAAAAGAAAGAAACTCCTTTGCTAAATCCTTGGCTTACAGTGAGCAGAATGTAATAAAATGTTGTCCTTTTACCTACTTCCTTATCTAACGTTGTAATGCCTTGAAACAGTCCATCAGATGTTATGTTGTGGTTAGAGTACTACAAAGTAATACATCTTTACCCTCAAATGTTACGTATTGATTTTGAGTCTGTATTTTGATCTCAGCACACCTTTATCTAACTGTGAGTCTATCAATTACATGGATTTTTCCCTGGGTCTGAAAGCATAGAAGGCCACACTGGTCTGTTAGGCAGCTGTGCAGTATGAACCCACATGTGAAGCAGCAGAAGGAACAGAGTTATAAATCCTGTGTTGTCAGTTAAAACGGAGAACAGATTTTTGAAGTGGAAGATCACAGCTCTGGAAAGATGCATGGGGCAAATCTATACCTTTGTCTATTCCTGCTTGCTTTACTCATCAACTGTTGTCTGTATTTCCTCTAATGGCAGAGTTACATTGCTAAAGAGTTACAGGACTCGAGATGAGTATCAGAAAATGGGACCAAAAGCTGCAGGCACAGCCTGGTTTTTCCTTCATAAATCTTTTGCAAGTCCATGTGGTTTGTGGTTAACTACCTCATGTTCTGTTCTTGAGAACCTGAATCCTAACGCTCCGTTAAAAGCAGCGGAGACATCTTCACATGGAAAGAGATCTCTCAACAGAAGTTATTTCTCTACCTACTGTGGTCTTGCACAACCATGAAAAGACAGAAAATGTAGGAAACCATAGCAGAGCAGTCTTCTAGATGGAGTGGTGTGAGATATGCACAGGCAGTGAAGGAGATCTGAGAAGCCTGACAGCGTAGCACAGTTTTGCATTGGTTATCACAACCTTGGTGTCTTGAGAGTTTACAGCCAATGAGTCTGGGGACAGAGGGGTTCTTAAAGCAGCTGAATGTTGTCAAATGCACTGGAAGACTGAAAGGTCCCATGATTCTGGAAAGGACTTCTTTTTAGCCTGTAGACTTTTTAATGACGGAATAGGCAACTGAGTCCTTTGACCAAGCATGGCAGTGTGTTGTGTACACTGATACTATTGATTAGAATCATAGTTTTGCACATTGTTACTTGTATCTATATAGAAAGATCCCCCCCAAGAAACAGGCCACAGGCATTGTCTGCATCTCTTAAAGGCAAGCAGAGAATGGTCTAGCTAAGTGTGATTTTGGGACCCAAACATAACCTTCAGTATTCTGTTGGGGAGATCTGAAGATACAAACTTTGTTGTCTTGTCTGTTGCCATGGAGAACATTAATTGCATTGGCCAACTTAAACCATTTTTGAGGAGTTCCCTGTTGCTGTAGGACTGCCTTAATTTTAAACATTCCACTGCTCTCAAGCCTGGAGCAGGACTATCCTGTTCACGTGTAAGAACAGCTCCCCACTTCTGTAGATAATAAATAATTAATTGAAGAAAAAATGTTAAGTGTTTATTGAATGGAAAGGTTTGTGATAGAATGTAATGATGATATACAGAAGATGTGGCTGTGTGTTTGTATAACCTCAAGTCACTGTAACCTGTCAAGTGCATCAGGAATGGAGGGAGAATGCAGTAAGGGAGAACTCCAGCTCAGCTGAAGAGAAGGTTAGAAGCAGCATATGCTTTACATCCCAGATGACAAAAGGTGGGCTTACAAGGTTTACTTTTTTAAACAGATATTGACAGGCAGTTATTTACAGGCTGTTCTGGAGGATACTGAGCAGAACTGACGTTTGCTCAAAACTTCAGACAGAAGCTGAACTTTAAAAGATGGACTCTAAAGGAAAAGCTGAGCTACTTGGCTGCTTCAGACTTTGGAAAGTCAGGTGATTATCCCCACTGCTTCAAGGACTGGCATGGTCATGTTTCATCACCCCATCACACTACAAGAGTTTTGGGTTTGAAAGTGGAAAAACCCACAGTTTTGCAATAACTGCAGTTATACTAAGATGAAGAAGGTAGTACCTACTATTTTCTCAGATTTATTGTGGTTTTGAGAGGAGATTGTCAATTGATTTTTCTGTAAGACAGTCTCTTTTAAGTCAGAGGAGATGGTAGAAGACCTGTTTTTAGAGCAGGAATGCAATCTTCTAAAAGAAAGGACTTTAGACTGGTCTAAGCAGTAGGAAACTTAAAATACTTCTCCTTGAGTGAAACATTTTACTTTTAATCAGAGACTGACTGTTAAAACCATGAAGAAATACAAGAACCTGGAAACCATGCTGTTGCTTGTAGAAGTAACATCATCAGCTCACAAAAGACATTTCAGTTTTCAAAGGAGAAGCATTTCCAAGAGAAAAGCTCTAATACTTTCTTTTGAGTTCTAGTTTCCACGTCTTTTTAGATCAGACTCAGTCAGTTATGCTTTATGAAGAATTCCTTTTAAAATAATAAAGTATCACAGACAAAAGAACAACACTTCTGAAGCTGGAACTATCACAAATGGTTCCCACTCAGTGCTGGATTTTATGCTTCCCAAGTTTGTTTGGTTTTTCTCTTGTATAGTTTCAAGCTCAGATAAAGCTGCTTGATACAGACAAAGCTGGAAAAATAGAAANTGGAACTAGATGATCCTTGTGCTCAGTTTCAAGCCTGACTGATTCCATGATTCTGTGATACCAGGATTTCCTAGACTAACTTGCACTTTGACATGTTTATTAACTGCCAAAAGAACATGTATTTTAGGGGCTGTGGGCAGTGGAGTCCTTGACTTGAAGTTTACAGAAGCTCTGCAAAGCCATCATTTCACATTGTCCTGTCTGTATCTCAGATTTAAGTTGTCTGCTGTTTACTCTCAGTATGTCCTTGTAGCTTACCCTGATGGCATTGCTGTCACTTACACTGAAAGAGGCCACTCTTTTCCCTGGGCTATGTGGACGTCAACAGTTTCTAAAAATAGTCATGTTTGTTCTGCTGCATGATCTTAATTTAGCTGAGCTTCCTGCCTTAATCATTCCTTGGTGACAGGTTTGCCAAACCCCAGATCCTCGAGCATGCCATACAGCCCCACAACACCTATATTCATTTCCTGCATCAGTATGTTGTGCTAACAGGGACTTAATTGGCTTTAATTCAGTCTGTCACTGGACTTCTGTACACAGCTTGCTGCTTTTGCCTAGATCTCTTTCTTTATCATTTTAGCAATATTCAAGTGAATATTTTAAGCAGTTGTGATTCAGGTGATACTCAAAACTGCCCTTCAGTAATTTGNCTAAAGTGTAGAACCCTGCACTTAGCCTTGTTAAATCTCATCCCATTGGCCTCTGCCCACCATTCCAACCTGTCCAGGTCCCTCTGTAGGACGCTACTACCCTCCAACAGATCCACACCTGCTCCTAGTTTGGTGTCATCTGCAAACTCACTGATGCTAGACTCAATCCCCTGGTCCAGATCATCAGTAAAGATATGGGCCCAGTAAAGACTGGGCCCAGCACTGATCCCTGGGTCACACCACTGGTGACAGCTGCCAACTGGATGTGGCACCATTCACCACCCAGTTAAAAGCCATCAGCTTAGTCTTGGTAGTCATGAAAAGAAATTTAAAGTACCACAGAGCCATAGAACTGTGAAGTTTGGAAGAGACCTTCAAGCTCATCAAGTCCAACCCCTCTCCTAGAACTATTACTGCTAAACCATGTCTCTGTCACCACTGCCATGTGTCTTTTGACCATCTCTAGGGGCAGAGACTCACACTGGACAACGTGTTGCAGTGCTTAGTAACCCTTTCCATGAAGGGCTATTGCTTGGAGAGACTCTCCCCACCTTCCCAGCACTGTTAGCCAGCCCTCTCTGTGCTCTCCACCTCCTCCCATCGATGGCCAATGGCAGCACTTGGCTTCCTCTCACAGGTTTTCTCCAAATCATTGTTTCTGTTTCTCTGGTAAGATCTTCATGCTAAATCTCTCATCTTTGATCAAACTATGATAGTCCAGAACAATTTCCCACAACTGTTATCTGTAGCCAGGTGCTTTAGATGAAGCTGGGGGGGGGTCCAGTTACAGCAGAGGTATTGCAGCATATTAACCCCTTTTATGCTGTCTTTGTACTTTGGTTACTGGCTTTTTTTAAAGTGATTTTTCAGTGATCATACTGTAAAGGAGAAATGTCTTGCTTCTGCAGATCAGCTCCCCAGGGCCAGAGCTTTAAGTTGTCTTATGCAACTACCTCCAATGTCAGAAGTTTGATAATGCTAAGCAAAGTAGGAGTTGGCAACTCACTAAAAATTGGCAGTTGCAGCTGGTACATGAACTCAGAATGGCAGCTCTAAAGCTTCCAAACCATCTGTGAGACTACCAGAAGACATCTCATTATGGGTCACTTTTTGCATGAACTTCATATTTAAAAGTGGCTTCCAGTGGAAAATTCAGATTGTGATTGGTAACTGAGACCTGAGTCCTAGTGTTCACTGAGAGGGATGATGCCTTAACTAAGCTCTGCTTAGCTCAAATATTTCCTAACTTTCCTGAAAGATTTTAAATGGAAGTCTTGAAATCAAATGGGACTTGAGTTAAAAAAAAAAATCCACTGATGTCTGCAAAACTCATAGGTGCAGAAGTTGTGCATCTATATTGGTACACTAAGCAGTACCAAAGGACTTGTGCACTTCAGACAGAGTCACTGAAGCAAAGCAGGAGTTTTGCTCTTCCTTTTTACTTTCCAAGACACTCAGTCAAGAGAGTAGGGGAGAGGACAGAGTTCAGGTCACAATTCCTTTATTCACTTTAAAATCTATTTCAAGGAATAGAAAGGTTATTGTTTAAAGACTCTGTCCCTTACCCTGTGGGGATAGGGAATTAGAGGGAGGTATAGGGTTCATTTTCAGCATACTTTTTCCCCCAAGGTAATAGAAGTAGAAAAGAAGATTCCAGCCACAAAGTGTGTGATAATACGTGTAACACAGTGCCAGTCTGAGAAAATGGATGAAAGAAGGGGGGGAAAAAGGCACAAAAAGGGGACAAAAATGCATGATATGAGAGAAGAGAATGTTGATAAGAAGGGTAGGGGAAGAAAAAGGTGGAGGGGAAAGATGGAGACGTGGGGTTTTCTTAAGTCATTCACATTTCCCCTTGACACATTGCTTTCCTAAACTGTTCTCATATCAAAGTCAGACATAGAAAATCTTATATACTAAGATACTTATCTTATATACTGTGATACTGTGATAAACTCCAGGGTTTTGTTTCATTAATAATGTTCTGTATCCTAACTGTGACTGGTAAGCTGAAGAGAAAGCATTTTAGGTGCATAAAAGAACCTAATTTCTCTAAGTTATGTTGAGTGTTTTCCTCTTCAACTCTCAGCAGATTTGAGAAGCAAAAGATTAAACTTGAAGAAAGAAGTAATGTAAACTTTACTGCTTATAGTCAGCTTATCCTTAAAGTTGAGAAGAGAGGATCAGAGATGCATTAAGAGGAGCTTCCTTTGCATCTTCAGCCACCTGGTGATGGTTGTGCTGTGTATTTTCAGAGCAAGACCCAATGGCACTTGATTTTTCTGGAGAAAATATTGCCAGTCATCTTTGTTGCATTGTTTGCAGAAACATCTTACATCCTAGGAAGTTTGTAATGAAGAGGTTCAACCCAAGCAATTAAATTGTCAAAATTGGAGGGTTGGAATGTGAAAGACAATTGTAGAAGGATTTGCTCTTGTTAGTCCCAGCCGTGTTATTGGAGAACATCATGAGCAGGTCCAAGATTTTATAGACAAAGAAAAATTTATTCCAACCTCCCCTTTTTGTCATCCTGACTCTCAGTGAACTCAAGAACACATCAGGTAAAATCTAAAGTAAGCAGCAGTGAATTAGGTAGAAAATGAGGCAACTCAAATGAGTAATTCCTGTGAGGTGACTGATGATGTAGGGGTGACACCTGGAGCTGTCTACCGACATCTGCCCAGCACAGGTGTCACTGTGTGGCAGTTCAGTGTTCCTGGACCACTACATTTTACCAGTAGCCAGAGTGTGTCTAAATCCACCTGTTTTTAAAAGTGGAGCAGGCTGTGATTGGTGTTTCTCTGGAGCTTCCTGCTGTACCCCTGTGGCAGGATTAACAGCCTGCAGGAGAGGGCTGTATGGGCAGCTGGGATGACCATTTCACCATTCCAATCCAGCCCTGTACAGAATGGTTTTCAGTAAGAGATGCTTCTCTGAGGGGTGTTTTCTGATTAGCTTTAAGTGTTTTTCACTGGCTACTTAACTTTGTTTATTTAAATTTTACAGTACTTTAAGTGCTGTGTTTTCCTATGTGGCATATTTTGCATATCTCAAGTTCTCTTTTTATACATTTTGACAATGTACTACTGCAGGAACAGTTTGACAATAAATAAACTTGACTTGATGATATTACAACAGCACTGCTGTACAAGTTCCTGTTTTCTGAGGAGTTAAAGAGGCTTTTGCTGCAATCATATAAAACCTGAAGTGGAAGATCTAATTATGTTGATTAATTTTGAGCCAAGTTATTGGTGTTTGTTTTCTGTAAGTACTGCATTCTTCTTTCCAGAAGTAACTGCTCTGGAAAAAAAGAGAAATCATAGAATGGCCTAGGTTGGAAGGGACTTCAGAGATCATCTACTCCAATTTCTCTGCTATGAGCAGGGACACTTCTCATCTAGACTTGGTTGCCCAAGACATCATCCAGTCTGACCTTAAACCCCTCCAAGGAGAGGGTATCCACAACCTCCTTGGGCAACCTATTCCAGAGCCTCACCACTCATACTGAAGAAACTTTCCCTAACATCATGTCTAAATCTGTTGTGCCCCCAGCTTCAAACCATTTCCCCTTGTCCTGATGCCCTTATGAAAAGTGCTTCTCCAGCTTTCCCGTAGGCTCCCTTTAGGTACTGGAAGACCCCTCCAGAGTCTGCTGTTCTGCAGGCTGAACAAGTCCAGCTCCCTCAGCCTGTCCTCATAGCAGAGGTATTCCAGCCCTTGGATCATCCTTGAGGCCTTCCTCTTGACCCTCTCCAACAGTTCCATGTCCTCCTTGTGATGGGGATACCAGAGCTGGATGCAATGCTGCAGGTGGGGCCTTAAGGAGCATGAAACCTAAGGTTAGGAGCTTGAGTTCCCCACAACAGTTTCACTAAGTGTATTCCACTGCTCTGTATTGACACATGCTCTATGTTTGCTTAGCCTGAACAGATATAAAACTCAAAAGAGTGTTTTGTATGCTTGTTTAATTCTGTGGCCATCCTGATATTTTGCACTTCTGTATTTGGCCATCAGTCCAGCTTGGTTAGCATCAATCCATCTTGCTTTACTCACATAGGAAAGCTTTTGTGATTGTGTAAGTGTGTACAAAAGCAGTTATCACCGTGCAGCTCTGAAGTCTAGTTTCACAGGGCTAAATGTATGTTTAATCATATTAGCTGTTGAGTGAAATGTCCTAACTTGAGAGTAAGTCAAGGGAAAAACATTAAACTATGACCCTATCAGTAAGTGCTCTTTTACCTGCTTGCTAATGTGAGAAAGCATGTTGAGTGTTTGAAGAGATGGAAGCATTCTTGTCTTTAATATCCAAGCAATTTCCAAAGAAACTACAAATTAAAGTGTCCTGAGCATTTCCAACCATTAATTTATTTCCTGGCTTACTCTAGGAAATTGATACAATGCTTGCTTTTTTTTTTTAAACTTAAGTGAAATCAAAATATGATATGAAAACTCTCACTCTAAACCATTAGCATTAGGCATGATGCCAGAGACATGAAATTTATATTTGACTGTGAAACAATTGCCTTGGCAGAGGAATGCCAGTACCTTTAATAAAGAAACTCTGTCTGGAGAGATAATGGAAAGAAAAACCAGACTGCAGTGCCAGGTGGAGAACTTCTGTTTGTCTTTGATACAAGGCAATGTTGTTTATGCAGAACTGAGAAATTGTCCAAGTCGTGACACAGTTCATGCAGCCTCCAGAGCAGTTAAGAATTTAAGGAGGCATTCAGTGCCTGCTTGGACCCTGACACCTGCACTACCTCTCTATGAAATTCAATACCTAATCATTCTGAGACACAGCTAGTGAATATTCAAAAGGTCACTTTGGAAAAGCAAAAGATGGGAGACAAGATTTTATTATTTTTAGTTGTATTTTTTTCTGTCAGCATTCCAAGCTTTGACCCAAAGTCAAACTTCACTGTTCCCATTTGGCATTGAGCATTTCACACACAGACAGGCAGCAGTAGCCCACTGGCATTTAACCTCCCCATTTTCAGCTGACTCTCGTGGCTTACTGCTTTCTCCTTCTGAAGGATTGCATGTTACATTGGTTTTCTGATTTTGCTATTTCTGTCAGTTTTCTTCTACTGAGCCAGAACAGACTGGGTGGTTCATTCAGTCATTTTGTGGGTGTGTGTTCTGTGGGGGACCAGATAATGTTAAGTGCAAACAGGGATGGGTAAACAAACAGGAGCTCAGACTGTATTCATTTAGTTCATACTGCCTTGTGGCTCACTGATTCCTAAAAAAAGAAACCAAAACAACCTTGGTTTGTACAGTGAATCCTTAATTTGGCTTGCTGATTAAAAATGCTTGCAGTTGAAATTATGAGTTATGACTGGCAGGTAAATATCATTCTTGTTTTAACCAAAGTAAAATCAATTAAACATTAAAAAAACCTTGTTAGCTCCTAATTGCCAGCTTCAATTCATTTGAAGCATGAGCTTTGTTAAGTGCTGGTGGTTAAAAAGCTTTGTCAGGTGATTATTTTCCTCAGTGCTAAAGAATAGCACAGCTTTGAGTTCAAACTTCCTCCCAGTCCTTGAACTATCAGATAAATTGAAGTATTTACAGTTTAGGGATCTCCAGCTTTATAAGCATCTTTCAATTTTGGTTTATTCAAGCTGTAATTCTCTGCAAGTGATGTATAGATCCCATTCATGTATTGAACTCAGTGAGGGAGGTGTGAGGCTGTTTGGATCTAGATCAAATCTGTTCCCAACCCATTGAGAGCTTTCTCAGCAGATGATTCAGTATGAGCAGTGGTAAATCATTAAAAATCACTCTGTTAACTGTATCTTGGTGTTCAAACAAAATATACTTCAGGAGTGATGGAAAACAGTAACTGAATGGGGTTTTATTAGTCTCTGGTTATTAAACTGCTCCTTTGATTCGCTTGTGGGTTCTGCATACCTTTGCCCATTCTTCCAGTGCTGAACACCTTGTGGCAAGCTGTGTGGAATCAATATGCCCTCATGGAATTGGCATTTAAAGTAACACTGCTTCTTTTCCCCCCCCCACCAAATATTTTTCTTTCCCTTTAAAGCACAAAGGACCAACTGTGCTGCATATCAGGATAATTTCAAAGGTGCCTTTCCCTGTTTACAGTAGAGAGGTAGTTTTGGCAGGGTTTTTTAATTATTGCTTAAAGGAAAAAAAGGCCCTGCAGAGTTACAAATCTCTGTTTCGTTTCCTAACGTACACCAAAACTGAAGATATGAATTCCTTCAGATATCTGAAAATGTAGAGCACAAAAGATGTTGTTAAGAGTGGAGGCATAAGGACTTGATAAGGCAAACGTGAAGTTTGGACATGGTGGTGTTGGGTTGATGGTTTGACTTGATCTTAAAGGTCTTTTCCAACCACAATGATTTCTGTGGTTTTCAGTTGTGAACTACTGTCACAGTTAGCTGCAGATTTGGTGTTTGTGCCTTTGAAACATGGTTTTAGTCTGTTTTCCAGTTAGCAATTCAGACTATTCTCAGACAGTAAGAATTCCATGCGACTTCACTCCATAAGTAGGAAGTATACAATCTGCAGTGATACCATCTGTTAATTTAAATCACATTTGATCATACAGCATTTAGCCACAAATGTATTTGTGCATACAATTCTGTGTTCTTATTTTGCACCAGTAACCTTGAAAATGAAGTATTTCCTGCTATTGCTTCAGCTGTGTTTTATTCAGCTTGTGGCATCCTCAGCACTTCACAAAGTGTCTCCTATTACTGTTGTGTGCTTATGAAGTTTTCTGTTTGCTCTCATTTTATTAAGCTTATTGGAGTGTTCGTGGTGGAAGTACTTGGAAATTACATCTATTATACCACTGGAATATGACCTGATTTATAAAAGAAGATCACAGCATAGCTGAAGTGCTCAGTGCATTATCCCAAATGAAGCTTTGTCTCTAAAGGCTGCCATAGCCTTCAACTCTGCCGTTATATTTTAGCCATTGATTTCCCTTTAGAACACAAATGCCGCAGTAATACTGCTTGGTAAATGTTTCTTCACTATTGAATAACTGCTTGTTCTGTCAAGGGGGTGTCAAATTCTGTTCCCAACCTGCCTGTCATGTGTTAGTTCCTTCACATCTATCAGCAGAGATGAGCTAAATGAGTTTGGTAACTCGGTTGTGGAGAAAGTGCAGATTGCAAATCAACACAAAAGGAAGGAAAGTAACTTTTCAAAGCTTGCTTGTTTGATTGCAGCAGTTCCCAGCACTTCGGAGGAAGCCTTGCTGCTGTTGGAACCATTCTGAGTAATGCATGCTGCTCATGCTACCCTTCTGCTTGCACATCCTGCTCTGTCCTGGCACTGCTGTTTCCTCCATGCATCCTCCCATCGCAGGCAGCTCCTTTCTCATCTTCTGGGCTGCAGTTTGTCTCAAAACCACCTAACAGTAGGGAGGGACAAATAAAAACCAAATATTGAGACTAAAGAGGGGTGCGGGCTGGCAACCAGTGTGCTGTCTAGATGAGACTGAAGGGAGCTCCTAAGAGCTGGAAAGGCTCTCGGCTGGAAAGCGTCTGTGAGACACTGGAGATAAGGGGTTGTAGAGGTTAGCCAGAGGCTCATAAAGGATATCTGTCAGTAGTGGGCTTCCAAAAGTATCATTTTATAAATGTTTTATTTTTAAAATTACTTGGTTTCATATCTCCTGCCTTTTTTCATCTATTGCAGGAGGAGGTAGTTACAAGTAATTGGGACATTTCACCTGCATTAAGATCATAAAATTTCTCTATGATGCATGAGATGTATTCTTGTAATTGAATCACCCTGTTTGTTCAGGGTGTAAATGCTGGAAACAGTGACATTGAGCTGATTTATGAGGTGTTGCACTTTTGTAATCAAACCTTCTATGTGCTGTTTATAAAATATCAAGTGTTATAAAACTGCTGATAGAAAAGGAACACTGATAATGGGCTGGAATTTGCTGTGTGCAGCTGTAGACAAGAATCAGTAGGAAACAAGATAGAGAAGCGGTGGCAGCTATGTTGCAAAGGTAAGTAACTGAGTGATTGCAATGAGTGTGCCTGTTTCTCAGGCACCCAACGAGTACAGTTTTGTGTTGAAAATGATGTAGCTCCAAGCTTGCATTTCAGACAATCTTCTAACAGTTAAAAGCTCTTGTCACAGAGCATGAAAAGTTGCATCTAGCCAGCTTTTCTACAGGAGACTCTGTGTGTAACCTTTCTGTGGGAACCAGGGAGGTTATTTTAGTAGGAGATGGACGTGAAGAGAGTATTTGTTGTATATTCTGGTTTACCTGTTTGTAATTAGGCATGTGAGGATGGAAAAAAAGAAGTATCAGCAAAGTGATTGCTAGGTAGATTCATCAATGATCAATATTTATGGGTAACAAAAGGCAATGAAGCTGGTGAAGGGTCAGGAGAACAAGGCTTATGAGGAGCAGCTGAGGGAACTGGAGTAGTTTAAGGAGGCTGATGAGAGACCTTGTTGCTCTCTGCAGCTCCAAAAAGTGGTTGTAGTGAGGTGGGTATTGGTCTCGTCTTTCAAGTAGTGACAGGACAAGAGGAAATGGCCTCGAGTTGCACCAGGGGAGGTTTAGATATTAGGAAAAACCTCTTTCCTGAAAGAGAGGTCATCACTGGAACAGGCTGGCTAGGGAAGTGCTGGAGTCCCCCTCCCTGGAGTGTTTGTACACCCACCACTAAGAACTTGGATGATGCCTGTGAAAAGTGGGAACCAAAGATTTCCTTTTACTTCCACCACCATCCCTGCTACCCAGGCATGACTCAGTACACCAGACTGTGATATTTTAATGGACTTATCTGGGTGGAGTTTGTAAAAATTGTAGGGAAATATATTTAATTCACAATGACTATCCCAGCAGAGAGAACAGCCTTCAAGATTGCAATGGAGACCTTGTTTCTTGGGAGCATTTGGAGAGCAGAGATAACTCTTCATTGGGTCTTGGTGCACTAGTGAGGTTGCTAAGGAAGAAATGATGATGGGTCTGTTTTTAATTCCTGCATTGTGACCAAGGCAACCTAGGCTTGCTCCACTAGAAATTCATCTAGAGCACAAGCTGTGAACCAGGCAGAGCTCAGGAAATAGAGAACATTAACCTCATACATGCACATGGGCTTGAGCTTAATAAAACTGCGTCCAGGGCAGCAAAACAAATTAAGAGACTTAATTAAGAGACTAAGAGGTTTTATTATTTATGGGATGTAAATTTTTTTTTTCCTATGTGGTACAGTTTTCAGATTGTAATTTAAACTTGGGCAACTGGGGAAAATTCTGTGTTGGAGCTTTGAGTGATGTCTATACAAACAATTGTAAGCACACAATTAATACAAAGTAGCAACGAAATGCCTGATGGAGAGGATTTTGTTATAGGTTTTAATTTCTCCAGGCATTCAATGAAATGACTGTTTTGGCCAGGAAATGTTTCCTGGAAAAGTTCTATTGCAGAAGCAACAGCAGAACAGTGTTATTATCCTCTGATAACAGCCTGTTCCGGTGGCTTTATCTCATAAATAAATGAATGCATAAGCGTGCACTGGGATGAATACACTTTACTAAAGGCCAGGCAAAGTAATAATCACAGGATTTGGTGTGACATTTTGTCAGCACTCACACATCTTCCTGGCTTTTCTAACATTTGTTTTTCAACTCATAAATATCTCTGCACGCAGTGGGCAGGCTGTTAAATGACGCTGGCTTCTTCGCAGAGATTAGGTGTGTTAATAAAGTATGAGACAATAGGTATTGATGTATAAGGGGCTTTAATTAGGGGAGAAAAGAAAAAGGAAACCAGCCTTTTAGAAGAGAAAAGGTATTCTGAAGAACAATGCTTAATTGTTTCCATTTCTGTTATTTTGCAGTATATGGAAAAAAAAAAAAAAGGTGACAAAAAGAAACATTTGCATTTTCAATAAGCAAAGTAAGTTTGAATGTCCTGTGGGAAGGGAGGAGGTTGTGGGAACGTAAGCATTGCTTTTGTCATATTCAGTGTAACCGGGTTGTGTACTTCAGAAGAACCAGGAGCAATTTCTAACACATTACAATTCCTAATCCTGTTGTGACTTTGATCATTTCTCTTTTTAAGCAATGACTGTAACTGGACCTAACAGAGAAGTGCAATTGCTCATCTCAGACAGATAACTTTTATGGTTTTTGATACCTTTCTCATTCTAATGAAATCTTTCTCTTCCATTTTAGACAACTATCACTTGCTGTGTCATAGCACATGGATTTCAGGACCACCTGTGAAGAGGTAGGATCAGATATTTTTTTCTTTTCAAACAATAGTAGATCAAAATTGGTGACCTTTTAGTCCTTTTTATATGCAAAATCCTTTTTTTCACACTTCTTCTGCAATGGGATGAATTATATAATCAAATCCAAGTTATTCAGCAGATCACTTTCTTGGTGGCAGATAGACTTTGTAGTAGAAGATGAAAGAATTTGCCCAGGTGTATTCATCTGTAGTCCTCACCTCTGTCCCTTCTAATTTGCCTCTTTAGGCACAATGTAGGTGCATGCAGCTGTGTTTTGTGTGAGCTTTGCTCTTAGTGAAGTGTTTATATATGAAAGCCTATACATGAAGAAACACATCAGTGGAGTCAGAAACCTGTCTGACACCATTCAGTAAAATCAAGGGTGAAATGTGGAAGTAAGGGAAAATGGTGGGTAGGGAAAGCAGGGAAGCTGTGAAGATGACCAAGATGAAAAGCAATTCCATTCTTATTTGATGAGGTAAGAGAGTTATTTTTTGCTTAAAATAGGTATAGTTTCATAATGTCAGTGGAGAGTACTTCAGTCCCCTTTGACCAGGGGTGGGAAAGTGGTGTGCTTGCTGTGTCCATGCTAACTTTGCCTGAAAGCAAATGAGATTGATTTATAGATATTAAAAGGGACATCTTATTTACTCTCTGGTTGTATATGAACAGATTGTTTAAGTTTGTTTTCACAACTTCAGCAACTGAGACATAGAACTTTTACACCAAATTCTTTCCTGAACACCTCCAAGGACAGTAACTCCGCCACCTCCCTGGGCAACCTATTCCAATGCCCGATAGACAAGGGAAGGAGAGGATGACTCTACCCATCTTAAAAGATAACAATAATTTGGAAGCTTCTTTAGCTTTTGTATTAATAAACTGAGGATGAATTTACTTCATTTAATTTTATCTGCTTTGTGTAAAATGAGCTGTGTGCCGCAGAATCAGTGGTGTCACTTCCAAGAAATTCTGGGAACTGTTACCGACATCTTTCCTCCTAGGCTAATCAAAGTTAATAAAATATGGACTGTCATCCTACTTTCATCAAACACCTATGTCTAAATAAATCAGCAGTAGCCTTCTGCTTACATACACTGTAATTTTTAACTAAAGCTTCAGCACTGTCACTGTATCATCTATTTTGCGTTTTCTTCTGTGGAAAATATATTGAGCTGCCTCTGAAAGCCCAAGAGAGTGGAGGTTGCTGCAGCTCTGCATGCTCACATCCAGCTAGTAGAGAGAGTGCAGATGGATCCCCAGTAGGCATATGCACACAGAGCACACACATCCAATACAGGAATCCATTTATATTATATATGTCTGTATTTACATATTTCAGGACATGGTTTAATGGTCTCGGGGCAGCTCTTAATGACCATGGTGGCTTTAGGTCAATGATTGGACTCAATCTTAGAGGTCTTTTCCAACCAAAATAATTATATAATTCTATATATGTATGTACTTATGGATATGACCAGCCACACAGGTGACATAGCCGGAGAGCACCTGACTCAGACAGCACCAACAGCCTCATCCTGCTCCCTTCTCTGACTGAGCAGGATGGAGCTCCACTTGTGAGAATACATAGTGCTTGTATGCACAGTGTGGATGCCTCTGGCAGAAGGGTTTAGACAGGCAGCCCAGCCATTAGGGCCCCACACTTCCCAGGTGCTGGCAGCTGGACATACATGCCCCTGAGGCCTCAGCCCCTCTCCAGAGTGTCCATGTCAAATTCATTTATTTTTTTCCCCTTAAACTACTCTTTTCGTTATAGTGCATTGGATGTCTCTGAGGGAACCTTAGTTCTTTTGTAGTACTGATGCTTTTATGCATGTTTTATGTTTTGTCTGGTGTCTCCTAGTGAGATTTGGTTTCCAGTTTGGACACTGAAGTGTTCTTGTGAGCTTGTAGGTATCTCTGCATGCCCTTTGTGCCCAGGTTCCTCCTGCAAGTCAGTGGAGACAAATGAGCAATTCAATTCTCCCAGAACTTGCTGCTCAACTCAGTTTCTCTGTATATTTTTTGTTGTTGTTGCTATAGGCTATTGCCTGTAATAAGCATTGACTATAACCACCTCTATGTAGACAGGTCCAGTTTGGTGTCAGTCTCAAGATGATTCCTGTGATCTTAATGATTATTATCTTGTCCTAGGTATCTTGTCTGTAGGGTGTGCTGCTTTTCAAGGCATCTTAAAGTAGTTTTATTCTGCAAATATCTTCTGTGCCAGAAAATTCAAATGGAACTACAAAAAGCTGAAATCTTGTAAACATACAGATTTTTAAAATCTATTTATTAAGGGAAACTATCCTTAAAAAAAGGATATCTAATGATGGGAACTTTAGAGTTGCTGTGTTTCATATTTAATTATTCTGGATGGATTCTGTGCTGGTTTTCCTCACTGATCAGCAAATGGTTCTTGTACTTCCAACAATTTCTAAACCATGAGGCTACCCAGCTTCTCTTATAGCCTTTATCCTGAGCTTTCTGAACTTTGCAAGAGCATAAATCATAGAGTCACTGGGTTTTTTAAATGCCTTCCTGTACTCACTTGACCTTATTCTATATTCTGAAAGCTATCTCTTGGAAGATAACCTCAATCTGTGACATAATACTGTCCTCTGCAGTGAAAATACTCTTCTGGTGAAATTGAAGACTTGAGATGATTGTAAAGCATTAGAGAATTTTCTTCCTTGGATACTAGAAGGGTTCTTTTTAAGTAAAAAATTTTTGAGTATTATATGNGTGGCATTGGAATGGGCTGCCCAGGGAGGTGGTGGAGTCTGGTTGACTGGCTAGGGCTGGGTGCTAGGTTGGACTGGACGAGCTTGGAGCTCTCTTCGAAACCTGCTTGATTCTATGATATCAACAGGCTGCATGAGCAACTTTATATCTTTCAAGATCTTACCCTTTTCTTATATTAACTTGGCTATTTTTTTCCCCTCATGTAACTTCAAACCTAAATTTGTAGATAAGCCATTTATGTTCATGTCTTTGAAGGATTATTTTGAATTGATGAACTCTTTCTCCTCTGCTTTATGAATCTTATGAGCATTCCTGTAGACTTCACAATCTTGTGACATGTTGCTCACAGGTCTAGTGACCTCTCTCTCAGTATCCATCTTGTTGAGATTGTTTTGCCTGCCACAGATTGTGATTTTTCAGCAGTATATTGTCTTCCTCGTGACTTTCTTTCATAAATTCATCATCTATTATTTTGGATTCTTTCTAGTCTCCTTTATATCTTTTTTCAGGTGTTTTTACAGCCTAAAGCTGATAATTTCCTGCATTTATAAATGCTATCCAAATGGCAGTGCTGGGATTTCTGATACCTTGGGCTTGTGTTTTTCTTTTCTTTTTTTTTCCCCCTGAATCCAGCTTCAACTCAATATAATCCCAAAATCACCAGGTGGAAAATGACTGGCAATTTACAATGCCCATAAGAATGTGATGAATTAAATTTGAAGAAACATGCATGTTGTTGCCATAGCCTTCAATTTTCTGATATCTTGTCTCTTGACCTTGACTATAATGATATAATCTAGTCCCAGTAAGGTTACTGGCAGTTCAGACATAAAAAATTGTTTCCTTATAGCATTAGCAAATGAAATTTTTTGCTCTAGGAAAGTACCTTAGTTCAGTAAGAAGTTCATGTATCTAAGAAGATGTCTATTTTCCAAATGTCTAATTTACATATTGAATTAATCACTGTACAAAAACAAATCCTCTGTAAGACTGTATGCTTTCAAGAAAATCACTTCTGAAGAATACTATACCCAAAGAAAAGGATAAAGTCCAAATATTACATTTTCCTGCAGTTCTTTCAGACTGAAGTGTACCATCCCTGTGCAGGAGTGGACTTTCTGTCCTTTGCATTGGAAAAAAGTTGGTATCTGATAGAGGAGGCTTTGAGTGACAAGCTGCACACATCTCTGTCTGGGCTGCATTCCAATTGCTGACAATATAAATGCTTTTCACTTATGAGTAGCTGGACCCTTTCAGAAGCATCCTTTATGTGGTTCTGACACACATTCCTACCCCTTGTATTCATTGTCATTGCCACCTTAAACCTCTGATTCAATTTCCCTTTTCATTCCTGTAATTGTGATTATACAGCAGTGGCAGCTGTATCTCCAAATACTCAGAGGTCAGCCTCAGTTCAGATTAAGCATCCAAAAACTTGATGTTCGTCTGAAGTGAACTGCATACATATATCTAAGGCATTTTCTGCAACCTCCTATTCTTACTGGTATCAAATTCTGGATGGCAGAGATACATTTCAGGACTTAAAACTAATTTGTAGAGGTTTAATTTCTTTTAGAACACACCAGCCAAAGCAGAAAGTGAAAATTCAGACCACCATGAATGAAAGAAAATGCACTGAGATTTTTAATTTTTTTTTTTTTCCTTCCTTCCACTCATTCATAGACTAAACTGTTCTGGGATATCTGTTGAAGTCTTCCCACTCATGTTAAGCTAGAAGAAGCTAATGCAGTTGTTTTATTATCATAAGGGAAAAGAAATAGACATACCAGCATAAAAAAGATGCAGTCATCTCATGAAAACTTCCAGTGAAGTGTATTCAAAATTGCCTGAAATGCTGAATAAATCTAAACCAGGGCAAATTTTAGAATGACAAGGAAAACAGCAAATAGGAAAAAATGTAAACAAAAATATTCTTCAACATAAAGCTTGCCAGTAGCTTTAGTTAAGGCAGATAAATTAAATAAATATTTATGTTGGAAGTCCTGCAGGAAATTGACTTAGAAATCAACAGGTAACTTTAAAAGATGTTTCTCATCCAATAGTAATTTTGCTTAGGGTTTGGGAGAGACTCTGCTGCTGGCATAAATGTACAAGTTCATGTGTATTTTCTCTGAAGTCACCTATTTGTGAAGGGCATACATATGCCCAAGCTCTTTATGGTATGCAGTGTTCCTAAATTCCTCTTAGGGATGTTCTTAGGGCCAAATCTTACACACAGTCGATATGCACAATGTGCTGTAAGTCAGAATATAATGGGGAAAAAAGGTTTTTTAAATGGCCTCTTTCCCTGCCTTGTTGCTGCTGATGGTCTGAGTGTGGCCATGCTCTTTGTAGAAGCAGTCTGCCTTGAGGCCTCTGCCAGCTTGTGCTGTTCTCTGATAGTGATCTGAAGCAGAAAGTTGAACACAACCTGGTGCGGCAAAGCAAAGAGGGGTCAATGTTCAGCCCCTCTGTAGCTACATTCGTTCAGGAACAGCAAGCAGTTTCTAAACTCCTGCCAAGGACATCAGCTCTTGCTGCATCAGCATTCTTGTCTAGCCTAGCTTAAAAAGGTAGGGAACAAGATGACAGAGACAGAACTGTGCAGGTACAGCATTCACTGCACCTGTCACTTAGGTACCACTACCTTCCTTTATCACTGCTTGTGCTTAAACTCACTGACTCCTCTCCCATGTGGAAATGCATTCTTTAACCACTGCCTGTTGTTTCCATATCCGTTCCTTAGCCTACCTCATCTGCTTCACAAACACGTGCAGCTTCAGATAGTGTTCTTGCTCTCTTCACAACAGCTGCCAAACTCTGGTTGACAGGATGAAGGGAGTAGAGAGAGGTACAAATGTAAGCAGGGCAATGTTCCTGGCCATTTTGGCTGAAACAAAGTCAAGGTTTATCGGCTTAGCAAGCTGTTACCATCTGAACTGTGCTTCTCTATCCATGTCTGCTGTAAGGTGATGCAGTTTTTCATATATTTGAGCACAAGAGGATGCCTTGCATGACCTCACACTGACAGTTAAGAGTGGCTTGGCTGACGTGCCATATGCTGGTGTATTGCTGTAAGTCAGGTGTAGGGCAAAGCCATCTGCCAGTGAAATGTAGAAGGCTTGGAGTAAGATTTTTTTAGTGCACCCTCTCATGAAATCACTTAAAAATTAGTAATGTGAGCAAAAACTAACTTCAGCCACAACCCCACACACATGCACACCATGTAGGCCCTCAGGTGTAAGAGGTGGCATGGGTATAGCCTAGGCAGATGATCACACTCAAACCGGACTATTTTTAATGGGCCCACATGGATGTAAACTGTTGATGTGCAGAGCAATGTACAGGATATCTTCCCTAAGTTCCATCTCTGGATAAGGATGTAGGAGCTCTTGTCTTTAGATTAAGTTTACTGGATGCTTTGAAGGGGGTGAAAGAGAGAGGTTAAAAAAAAAAAGACATTTCATCAGACAAAAAAAACCCCATAATGAAATAATTAAATTCCAGTCTTTGTTCTCAAAGCCTTCTCTTGAGCTTATCAACAAAACTGAGCTGCATTTCCTTCATGTGGTTGTTAATGTTGCTTTCAGGTAGGAGAGGGAAGGAGGTAGTTTAGTTGGAGACTTAATATTGAATTTTATCATCAACCAGCTTTCATAAACACCAACAGTAAAGTGGTTTGCTTCATTATAGAGCATCTGATGTAAATAAGATCTGTGAGTGTGTGCAGTCAGTCTTTCCAAGGGCCAAAATATTTTGCTGTTCTCAAGCTTGGTTTCCTTGTTCTGACTGAATAAGTTTGGCCCACATGCATTTAGAAACCAACTTGAATTTTAATTTTACTCCAGTGGCTCACTGTGTCTGCTAGGTTTTTTGTGCTTCATTGCTACAAAGAAGCCCCATAGCTTTTGCAGAAAGACCTTTTAGAGCTGTTGTAGAGTTGTTGACCAAATCAGAGATGTGTAGGTTACTATAATTGATGTATTAAAGGCAGAATTTATTCCATTGCCAGTTATCCAAGGAGGAGAAAAGGCAAATCTCCAATATTTCTGCAGGAGAAAGAAATTTTAAAGGTGGTAGATGTTTGTAGACTAACCTCTTTTATTTGGCCATAGTTATTCACAGCTCAAATTGTTCAACTTGCCTTGACACTCACTGCTCACTTCCCAACTCCATGGAAAGAGAAGTCATTTTAGTCTGTAAAGCAGCAGTTATAAGGAGAGGATCAGAGCAATTTAACTGTTCTACTTTCCCTTTATTTTAATGTCATAACACTTTATATATGATGTGAAAAGTCATTTTTCAGGGGTACCAAAAACTCCTTTCATAACCCCCTTATTTGATTTGTCTCTCTGTGCCAAGAGGTTTCAGTCTCATCCTGGTTTAAAACAAGGCACCTAAATATTAGTACAAGAATGCATGATACCCTCTGACCAGAGTTTCCACTGACCTCACTTGGAGTTCAGTATGTGGAACTTCTTTATTTAGTTAAGAAGGAATAAAACCAACTTCAGAGTGACTTTCAAAGTTATGGCTGAGTTACAGACACTTGCTGCTGGTGTCCAAGGGAAAACAATTTCATAAGTTTGAGCACTGAACGTGGAGCAGAAGTGACAGAACAGTTTGTCAGTGGAGAACGTTCTATAGAGCTATTTAAAGGTTTTCCTCGACCTTTCCACCTCTTCTAAAGCTTCTTGAGAGCAATTTAAACTTTTCTTCTGCCAGTTGCCTACTGGCAGTTCCATATTTGTGTTTGTTCTCTCCATGCAATGGATGTATCAGAGCACATTATGGAGAGATCTTCCAAATCCTCTTTTGTGAGAAAGAGCCCTCAGATTGAGCCAGGTCAACCTTGGCAGTTGACTTTTCACAGCTAGACTTTTGTGTCCTTTATCTCATCTGACCTGAATGACGACGAGATGGGAGTTTTGATATTGACATTGATCAGTCCAAGATTTTAAATACTGCTTATGTATGGTTTGTTTTTTTTTTTTTCCCCCTGAGATACATGCATACAGATGTATCTGTAGCCATGCAAATAGGTATAGGTATTTAATGCTGGTAAACTACACATTTGTAAGCACATTTCCCATACTGGAAATGTTCTACTAACATAACATTTGTCCATTTTATGAGCTGTTTTAAGAAATACCGTTTTTGACACAGCTTTCAGGGGAAAAAGAAGAAATAAATGCTGCAGGTGCTTACATCTACAGACTTTTTCACTGCTCAGAGTCCTGTCTATAGTACCTACAAAAGGTAGCACAAATAGGTGCTACCACAAAGACACTATTGAATTGTTGGAAAGTCATTTATTGTGTGTTGAAAATCCTGTGGAATTCTTGTTCTCTGACCATACATGTAAAATACAGAAGTGAAGCATAGAAGAAGTTACTATAGGAAGTTATTTTTTTTCAGTCTTTTTTGTCTTATTCTTAACTTCAACATCCTTATTGGAAAAGGAACTTATGTTTTTAAGTCAGTGTTATACTGGCTGCTGTGCCAGGGAAAGCTTGCAGTGGGTTTGTGGAATAATAGAATGGTCTGGGTTAGAAGGGACCTCCAAAGGTGATCTAGTCCAGCCCCTTCTGCAGCAGAGACATCCTCGAGTACTAGATCAGGTTGCCCAGAGCACTGTCAAGCCTCACCTTGAATATTTCCAGGGCCGTAGGCTGTTAGTGCCCACATCAGTCTAGTTTGGAGGTGTTACTTTATGCACTTCTGAGTTACAAATAGTGTAATATGTGAAACATTAGCTTTTATTTCTTGTCCATATGAATCATCATCATTTGTGGATGCTCCCTCCCTAGAGGTGTTCAAGGCCAGGCTGGACGAGGCCTTGAGTGACCTGTACTAGTGGGAGGTGTCCCTGCCTTTGGCAGGGGGTTGGAACTGGGTGATCTTTGAGGTCCCTTCCAACTTTATCTAGTACAGTGATGGAAAGAGCATCTGCTGCTCTGAAGCAATTTGAAAGGAGTTTCACAAATTTATTATGGGCAGAATAGTTCCTTCTTATCGCAGAACCTGCCTTCACTGGTTGCTGCTCTAAGCATTGTTTTCTTGTAGCCTGAGCACAGTAAGTAAATGCAGTGATCCTTGGTAAGAGTTTTGGATATTATCTGATGTATTTTTGGTAACTGCACCCATTTCTCAGCTGTTCTGTTTCAAAGTATCACTTCTAGCAATGCAAAGTGCTAACTAAGAAAACTTTTTCTTTTCTTTATTCCTTTCTTTGAAGACAAAGACAGGGATTTGTTTGCTGCAGGATGGTAACCAGGAGCCTTTCAAAGTGCGACTGCACTTAGCCAAAGATATTTTGATGATCCAGGAGCAGGATGTGATCTGTGTGTCTGGTGAGCCTTTCTATTCTGGTGTAAGTAGTTTTTATTTTTTCTTTAAGATGTATTTGGTACAAAGCAAGAATGCTCAGGGTGTATGTGTGCACAGTTACTCCCATGTTCTGATATCTCATTTCATCCTGTTACCACTAGGTATAGTTTAGTATCATCTTTTGAGACTAAATCTTATCAATACTCATCTAAGAAGCATCACTAAGTTGTTATATACATGACCACAGTGTTTTTTACTCTCCACACACCACTGAATGTGGTAGGAATGACAAAAGCAGTGATTTTGGCAGTGAATGCAGACATATCAATGTGCTTACGTACCTGAGTATTATCTGTGGAGCTCAGGAGACACCTGATGGGTCATTTTTATGACAGGGCTTTGCTGGTGGATGAGTTACCAACTATCTTATGTTGCTTTGGTTGCTTCATATGGTAGCAGAATACCAGACTTGAGCATGCTGCATGGGTCACTAGTTTTACCAGCACCTCAGGTTGATAAAGAGGGACTTCAGCTGTAACAGTGTGATTTATGTATTGCTGTTTTACATGATGTGTCAGATTTCTTGTTTAGGCATCATACTGCATTTTGTGATTAAGAAACTAAGCTTTATAGACAACAATTTGGGAGATCTGTAAAATGTTGCCTACAATAATATTGGATGTTTTGGGTGGTTGCAATGCTGAGTTTTTTTCATTTAATTCTAGGAGATAGCTAATAAAACCAGAAACCATTTAGTCTTAATTTCTATAGACATTTTTATAGCTGCTGTAATCATATTTTGTACAGATATTTTTTTAAGATTTATGGGAAGCTATCATAAACATTCTGCTCTCCCTTTGAGCTAAATAAAATTATTATAGAATTTCATGTTAAATCTTGTGAGGGATAGTAGTGTAATATCTGTTTATGCAAATGTTATGTGACTGCTATTCTTTGTGTCTGTTTTATTAATTAATTGCTGCTGTTGCCACATCCCTGTATCTCTAAATACAAGTATAATAAAAAGATACAAAGCAGAAACCAGAACTCGGTTGGTAGAGTGTTAGCAGTGCTAGCAGTGTGGAGGATTAATGGAAAATGTATAGAAGAATCCATCTTATTGTTACAAACATCTCAAGGTGAACAGCTCTGAGCTTTTCTCTGAAGCAAGAGGAGCAGGCTGCCTGCACTGTCTCCACACAGGCTGGGTTTATTTGCATGGCAAGTCCAATGCTGGCTTTTGGCAGTTGCATGCTGTATAAATACAATTCATTAATAGAGGTCTGTGTGTAAAATGAAGATGCTCCTTTTGCCAACCAGACTGTAATGCCCCTCAGCATACAGGAAGAACACCTAGCAGCCCGGATGAAAAGAACTTAGGGGTTCAAGTTGAGGCTGTAGTTTGTTCACTTAGGAACACACACTGTGGCACCGTTACTCCACCAACCCCATTCTGATTATTCATGAAAAGGTTTTATCACTCCAAAATATGACTTTCATTATTTTGCTGTAGTATCTATTAGTTCTGGTGGAGCTCTTAGTTAAATGTCTTCATGAAATGCATCTTTAATTTTTCCATTTCACAGCAAGGCTTGCTCTTAAAAGTTTTGCCCTCTCTTGTTTTGCTGTGGCGCTGTAGGAAGTAGTGAATGATTTGCTTCACCAATGACGTTCCCTCTCTCGTCTGCATATCGAATGCATAACTCATTAATGGATTGATATTAGTGTGGTGATTAGTTTCTTTCCTTCTGGGAGTGTCATTGTTAGGCTAGAGACTTATAAGCACTTTACCCTGGTTTCCTCTAGGATTAATACTAAATCTTGAATCAGTAAGCTTATTCCAGCTAAGGATGGTTGACATTTTGCAGGCAGTTGACTCTTCTTTAGTCACAGACCATTGAAATAATCTGAAATCACATGTTTGATTGTATGGCAGCAGCAAACAAGTCTCACAGGTTTGTTTTTTTCCCCCCTCATTTCTATTCCTGATTTTTTAAGGGCTTTTATTTCATTGTTTTCCTTAATCTTTTACTTTGCTTGGCTGATTTTATTTTGCTCTTTCTGTCATTCTAGATGACTGACCATGTCTATTTTACATGCATTCTGTGGAGCAAGAGCAAGTGCTTTTGTTAGCAGCTCACACTCACGGAATAAAGTTTAGGGAATGAAAATCAGATTTTGTAACTGATAAACAATGAGTTTGTTAAATTTTGTGGATATTTTTAATCTGCTTAGATAAATAATCTGCAATTAATTTGATTATAAGCTTTTTACTTAATTACTTCTGCACTGCTAAGGAAGGAAAGGCTGTTACTATGTTTCTAGTTCAGAACAGTACCTCCTCTGTTTCTAGGGTCTGAATCAATTTGCATGCTCCTCTGTGCAGGACAGACTTTAAACAGGCACTTAACGTTCCAGCAGTATCCTGATCTGCATCCTGAGGAATAATCTAAATTAAATCAATGGCTCCTTAGGAATGAGGTGCTGCTTAATGTGGGTGGATGGGATAAGGACCTAGTTCTGAATTTAGAACACTGCCTTCTCAGTGGAAAACAGTTCTGGTTTCCCAAAATTCAAGAGATGCAAAGGAACCTACTTCCTCATTGTATACGGCTTGGAGTAAGAAAACAAAATGCATGAAAGATGATAAGCAACATAAACAGTGTTCAGCACTCAAAAAAGAAAGCATCTGCTTCCTTAACAGGCTGAACTAAATGACAGTCTTAGTGAGGGACCTGTAGCAATTCCATAAAGCTATCACAGATTGTTCAGACTATCAGAGATTAGGTCAGTTACATCAGTAAGTATTACAGAGCTTTCTTTGTGTGCAGCAAGGGAAAATTGCCTTCCAAGAGGTAGAAACACAGTTGAGTTCTGCATTCTGCTGCTAGTGGATGTCTGATGTAGATCTAAACTGCATTGTGAACTGTCAAATGTGAGATGAGGATGTTTGTGAAACTCAAAATCTAGAAGGCAGTGTCTGTACTAGTCCAAATTAAAGGATTTTTGTGTTTAATCAAGAAAAGTAATTAACCTGCCCAGAGAGTCACTTGTGGTTGGTTTTTTTTTCTTTTTAATGGGTTTTATTAATTTGCTAATTGAACTTAGAAATTTTTCTAACTGTGTATTTTTATGTAAGATCCATAAAGCAAGGCTGTGACAATGTACTGTGTGGCAAGATGGATGATTTGAACCAGCTACTGTTATTCTGAATGACTGAAAAGAAACTATCAACAGCTGGCAAATTGTTAAGTTCAGCTCTTAGGACAGTTTTTTTCAGTCTCACTAAATTCTCTGTTAGAGAGTTATAGGTGTTCCAAAATACTGTTAACTCACCTGGTGATGCCAGAGAGATGATTCTCATTTCTTTCAAGTAATGCTATAATTCTATGCTGCTGTGTAGTAGTGCATTTTTTAATTAAGCCTTATTTTTTTTTTCAATTTGGAGTCTTTTGGGAGTGTTGGTGTGAAGATCATTCACAATTCAATACTGCTAAAAAGTGCACTCACATTTTTGTGAATTTATATAGAGCAGCAGCTCTGAGTGCAATGGCTTTTGTCCAGGGATTTAACTGAGGTTGGTACAAATGTATCCGAACGTAACCTATGGACTTAATTGGTTTCTTGATAGAGAAAAAGCCTTCATCAATAAACATCTTTTCCAAGGTCAGAAAGCAGCACTGACTGAAATCATTGAACTGCATCCCAGCCTGATTTCTGGCATTACTAATCACACAACCATTCTTGTTCTCTTAAAGATAAGACCATATTTTATCTCACTTTGAAAGTTGTCCTTTCAGTTTTGCAAAATCAACTCTGGTGAAAGATGTATAACTCTATACAAAGCCCATATGGTGTTAGCAAAATGTAAGTTACATTAGGGATAGCTTTTCAGCATAGAAACTTTGCACAATAGCATGTTTTACTTGATTTTTTTTTTTTTTAAGTGTTAAAGGTATTACTAGTTTTTTAAGGATAAGTTTATATTGAGAACATAACTGTAATTTCAGATGAAGCCATTACATTTCCCTTCCTTGAGCCTTTTACAGTTCTTTCTAGACTTTGATTTTTTTAAATCAGATCATTCTCTATTGAGAGTTTAAAATTGTATTTTTGTATTCTAAAATAAAATTGTATACAACAAAATTGTATACAATAAAATAGTATACAATCTATATTGTATACAATAAATTGTAAGTGTTCTACATATAATACAATAAAATTGTATTCTAGGTAAAACAAGTTCAGTTAAGATTAGTGATGTAAGTAGAAAAATGAAGGAAAAAGCTAGAAGCTTACAATTATAAACATCTAAGGTTTATTTATTTTTCTGCATTGTATTTATTTCAGTGTTTGTTTGCTATTTTGATTTTGATGTGGAATGGATTAGTGCGAATGGTGCCAAAGTGAAACTGCCTGTCCTGGAGAGAACTGCAAATATGTGAACAGACAGGTCACCTTTTCAAGCATTTTTCCATTCTTATTACTTTCACAAAGCTACCAGTGAGAAGAGTGATTTATTTTTTTTCTATCATGTTGGTATCTGTCAGCTATTCAGTGGAGTGAATCCATTTTTTTTCACAGAAGTCGTCAAATATCTATCAGATGGTGGTAACTTCCCTCCCCCCCCCCGCCAATCTGGACAGCTTTTAAGTGACAACCTCATACTGACAGATGTAAATATGATTATTTAGGGACAATCTAAGCCAGCTTATTTTTTTCTGCAGCTACTTAAAAGGCACTGCAAACCGCTGAGGTTCAAACACAGGACTGCCATTTGTAAAGCCAAATTTGAAAGAGCACTATATTTATATATGTATTTTATATATATAAATATATATAAAATATATAAATATATA
>WBNM01036813.1:52151-82214 GCA_013399055.1 Ramphastos sulfuratus | reverse complement strand
TATATATATAAAAGAGAAATTCTATTTACAAGAGTATATATACAAAAGGCAATCAGGTAGAATAAGTACCAAAACTTATTAAGCCCAAACTGGCCTTGTGGGATCCTCCACCCCTTCCAGCCTCAGCTGGCATGAGGGTAGGCCGAAACTGCCCTCCCCAGCTGGGGCCTACAAGGCCTCAGTGGCTCAATTCCCTGCCAGCCATCTACCCCATGAACCATGAGATAGGAGTGATTCACAGATGCACAGAATGGTGTAGGTTGGAAGGGACCTGAAGGATCATCCAGTTCCAACCCCCTGCCATAGGCAGGGACACCTCTCACTAGAACAGGTCACTCAAGGCCTCATCCAACCTGGCCTTGAGAACCTCCAGGGAGGGAGCAGCCACAACCTCCCTGGGCAACCTGTGCCAGTGTCTCACCACTCTTACAAATACAGAAATCCTCACAAGTAAAGGATTTCTTACTAACGTCCAGGGTACATATCCCCTCCTCGGGCTTCAATCCATTCTTGTCTCATTACAGCAAGCCCTTGTAAAAAACTTCTTACCTTTATGTGGCAATGTAATACAAAATTGCTCCACATAACTGTATACTTCAGGAAATGTTAATTTAAGACTGAAAAGTGATCTGGATCAAATAGCAAAAGGAAAAGAGAAATGCTGTCCTTACAAAGCTAAATCAGCATGTCAGAAATCTGTGGATTTTCTCAGGGAGCCCTTGTCCTCATACACAACTGGGTGACATGAGGAGCTAAGAGCATGTGCTGCTCAGGGAAGAGAAGGGAAGAGATTAGTCAGACACTATCTTTTAAGTTGTGATACCAGAATACAGAATAGAATAACACTCCTACAACATCCTGGGATGAGCAGATTTGTCCCCCTGGGGCAGACATGCCCTGTGGTTTTGTTAAGGGGGACCTTAGGTCCCTCAAACTGCCACACATGGCTGTGGAGGACTAGGAGCTCACCATCTCTGATGCCAGCTCTTACTGCCAATCTTCTCCAGTTGTGTGAGAAACTGAAATAAAGAGACAAGCTTTGAATGTCACACAGTGGAGGTTGTTAGCAGGTGAGCAAGTCTGCCCGCAAGCCTTGTTAACACTATTAATTCCCATCAGAATTGTGGCTGACTTGTGTCCTCTGTCCTTTGCTCTCAGAGTGGGTTGTAAAATTTGACTGTTCATGTCAATTAATAGAATCAAAAAGAAAAAAAAAGCCAAAGTGAAGGAGCCAGAAAGAGGATATAAAATCTCCCTTCTTGAAAATCTATGAAATAATTAGGGAAAAAAAAAAATCTCATGACATTTTCTCATTTCAAAATGTGGGATTACTAATAGGTGAGAAACTACATGAGAGCGTGGCCTCCAAGATATTATGGCAGCAAATGTCAACAGGTTGATCTGTGAAGTTGTTGCCAATGATGATACTGTTATATTTCATTATTATGGTTTTAAAAAAAATACATTTTAACATTTTCCTCCTTTTTTTTTTTTTTTTCTCATGTTGCTGTGCTGCAAAGATTCCTTTTCTGTGTCTGTTCCTCTTTTCCCACCTACTGTTTTTTTTTTCTGCATCTATTTAGCTCTTCTCTGTGTTCTTCCATAGGGGTTATACCTTGCTGTCTGTTCCATCTACTGTGTAGAGAGGTCTTGTTTTCTGTCTGGACTTAGACAAATTAATTCTTTGTACCTTTACTCTTGTGAGATGAATAACCAGACATGCCACTGTCTCAAACTGAAAATGTAGTATTTGATCTCCTAGTAAAAAGGCTGACTAATGGAATAGCGAAGCTTCCCCAAGCTCTCAACTTGGTTTTATGAAGAGTTGTAAAGTTTTTCTGTCCTTTTATTCAACTGTTACTTGGCTACTTCTATAGAGACATTTTTAGACCTGGTTATGTTACTGATTTATACTATACAAAATAAATAATTTGAAAGTATTACTAATAAATCATTATTGTTAAGAGTTCAGCAATTCTACAGTTTCTTTTACATCACATATCAGTCAATATTACCTATTTAAACCTTTACTGTGCCCTCAGGTGTAATTGTTAAAAGTAACTGTAACTCTTAACTAAATATAAATAGTTAATGATTGCACAGGGTTCTGAATTTTCCTTTCCTGACTCTTTCCTGTTGCTGTGTGCTCACATGGTCATTCTTTGCTTCTAACCTCATTTTAAGGTGATGTTTATGATCCCACAAATTTTATATGTGTGGGGTGTTTTGGTTTTGTTTGGGTTTTTTTTAGGTAAAACTTTAATACCTTTTAATGAAAACCTAAAAACCATTGCTTTGCTTGACTAAGGAAAAATATTTTTGGCAAAACTTGTAGCTGTGCTTTCCAGTCAATGAACATATGTGTGGATGAGGAATTTTCTGAGTTAAAGGCATGGAAAATGCTGACAGCTTGGCAGCAGCTTTGAGTTTTTCAATAAAATGCTAACTACTTCTTCTTTCCTCCTCCAGGAAGCAGCTTCTAAAACACTGCTCTGAATGTTGCATTTTAAGGATCCTAGGAGGAGCTCTCCTGACTTTCCCTATGTTTGGTGTGATGTAGACAACGAATGTGATAATGAAATTCTAAGCTCACAGAACATTTTATTTAGTCTTGGTATTGAACTAAGTAGCTTTTCATCAGAATCAAGTTTTATTTTGTAAACTTGGAGATCAAGTTGCTTCTGGTTTTTTGAAAAACCATTTCAAATTCAGTAGCAGAATACAGCCCTGTGGAAAGACAAGAGAGAGTGAAACAAAATTATCATAGGCAAATCTACAGCTGATAGATACAGATTTTTAGTTAGATTTTATTTTAAGCAGATAATTGGAATCAATAGAGTAGCACTGCCTCTAAACTGGAACAGCGTAAATGGTCAATCAGGATACTTAGAGAACTTCTTTACTGCTCCATTTTATTAATGAACAGTTGTAAATCAATTTAAGAACTTGAAACCAGCCACAAAGCATTGTATTGCTGTTCATTTGAGATGTTAATTAAAGGCATCAGTGCAAAACAGTTTGGTCAAACTTCTTTATTTCTTATATTCATCATGATAATATTATTTTACTTGGAAATACAATGCTTTGCCGACAGGGTTTATTCAGTTCACATTGGCTGAAGAAAGCACTGAAGATAAAACATGATTTGGGTTTTTTGCAGGGAACATTACAAAAAGTCACATGCAAGTCACAAAGGAAAACTTGCTTGGATAGAAAAGTTTTCTGGCAAAAGATTTCAAAGCTGGTATCTAACATCAGAACATTTTTTTTTCATGTTTCTGAAGGGAGGGATTTGTATTTTGGATGTTAAGTTTGACATCTTGGCTCAATGGAGAATATAGGTCAAAATAATCATTGTCTAACTTGGGCACCTTCTTTGATTCACATGGATGAAACAGGATAGCTATACATTCCTCTATTGTCATGCTAAGAGTGTGTAGTTTGGGGAGTTTTGTTTGTGCTTCAGATGTTTTTTTTTAAAAAAAAGAAAATTGAAATATTTGGCCATTTAACAGCAACATTTTAACCCCTTTCTTAAATTAAACATTTACAGATATTACCTTTAAATATGTGGAAAGTCTGTTTTGTCTTGCCATCCAAAACACTGGATAGTTTGTGAATGCTGTTCATGCAGTTACACAATCCACATTAGTCATAAATGTGAAGGAAAAAAAAAAGAAGACAAATTCAGAAACAGATTTCTAAAGCTCTTACATGGTAGCCCTACATCCTTTTATCTCTATATACAAATAGGAGAAAATAGCTTTGTAGATATTTCATCCTCTGGTGTTTCTGATGAGTCTTATATGAGTTTGACTGACACTGTCAATCTGTGCTAACTGTATTGAACTGTATTTTTATATATGAATATATATTTATATATATATTTATATCTATATACTTATAAGACAGACTTGTACTATGCAGGATATATAATGGAAATGAGTGTAAACTCCAGACCACATGTAGAAAGCATTTGAAAAATACATATATTTCGTATCTTTGTGTCTGCACATATGGAGGAAACACCCTTAAAATCATTGCTTCTGGCTTTGAAACACTCTCTCTGAGGTCAGCAGTGGCTCTGTGTTAGGGTTTTTAACATTTGGATCAGGCCTGTGCTTTGTGATGAATTTCTGGATCATGTACACTTAGCTTCCTTTGGCTCACATCAATGAGTGGTCTTGGAGTACACAAGCTGTATTCCTTTTGGATGGATTAAAAAATGCAAAATGTCCTCCAGCACTTCAGTTTATGTGCTTTTATGAGTTTACAGTGCTCAATATGCATGTGGGACTAATTTAGGAGTAGTTGAGATTAAGACTTCTGATATGCACTAATTGTTAAGCTCTGCAGTTCTGTTCTTGTTGCATTGCACTACTTGCTAGTACGTTACAAATTGAGCAAATGAATTTCTGTTGAGGCAAGACCTCTGTTTCTCTTCCAGACCTTGTCTTTTTCCTCTGCAGCATGGGTTTCATGGGATTTTCATACTCAAGAACTGACAAGTTTATTAAAACAAGGAAAAAAAGCGATGTAGGATGGAAGCACAGAAACAGCTTAATGAAGTTTGAATATAGATGTTGTGGCAAAAAAAACCATTAAACCTAACAAAGCTTGGATTTATTTCATTTCCAGGAAAGAACAGTAACAATTAGAAGACAGACTGTAGGAGGATTTGGATTAAGTATAAAGGTAGGATGGGTGTTTTTTTCCCCAGTCTATTATTGCGTGTTATATAAAAGGAGTCTTTGTGTGTAGTTAATGTGACTTTTTGTGAGGATAAGTTGTATCTTAAAAGACCAAAAACAGGAGGGGAAACAGTCGAGGATGTTAGATATTGTCACAGTAGGCAACCAGCAGCTACACTGCTCTATGGAATGGAAGGCAATGGAAAGATCATTCCCTTAAGTTTCAAGCTGAGCAACTGTAATAAGATTTGAGAGGAGCTGAGAAGTGTTTGCCACTGCATAGACTACTTCTGTTCAACAGCACTCGAAGAGGTTATTAATGAGCGCTAAATTACAGTAGCAGACACATGGAACAGCCAATAAATTCATCATCAGTTCTCCTATGACCATCACATTAATTCACTGTGATTCATTAGCAGGACAGAAAGTGTTGTATTGTTTTCTGTTATTGTTTGTTTTGCTGTAGATAAGCAAAGACTGCAATTGATCATGTGTACTGTATTGCTGCTTGCTTCTTCTTTCCCTCTCCCTGAGAAAAGCAGAAGGTCAAGATGTTAATAATTCCAGATGAAACTAATTATGCTTTAGTGACTCATCCGTGAGGGGAACTCTTTCCTTCTGTGTTATAACCTGAGTGCTCCAACTTCATTTGTAAAAATCAGAGATTTAGCTAATTGCTTAAAACTGTCTGCTTGTGAGATTGATTGTTACACCAGACCTGAACTTAAGCCCTTTAAAAGATTGCTTATAATCCACTCTTTGAAGGACTGAAAGAGAAAAAATCCCTTGGTTTATGTTTTGCTTTACTGAAGTTAATGGTAGAAGTGTGATTGAATTTGAAGCAGAACTGATCTGGTTTGCACTCTTGGGAAAGAATTACTTTCATATTTCCAAAGCCCATTTAGAACCTTCAGTAGTTAAATCTCTTTGTGCGAGGGATTAGCTATGGACTTAAACGGAGAAGCTGATAAACGTAGTGTCACATTCCAGTCATTTATCACATCTATGACAAGTTTGAGATGCAGAGATTTGACATAAGAAGCTGCTGAGTGTATGACTTCTGAGAGAACATCATATGTCTCAGTAGTGGAGTGCAGCATTCTGGCAGCAATAAAATTAGTAGTTCATTAAATAAATTAAGGTTCGAAGTTACAGCCTGACTCCTGGCTACCTGGATCCTGCACAGTGCCATTTTCCTGCCTCTGTTTTGCTCATTCTTTTTTAAATGGTGAACGTCATCATAAATTTCCTGAGGTTTGGGATGACTTTTCAAAAGTTTGACTTGATGAAAAATATCTCTAAAGCAAGCACGTGCACCTGTCCTGCTCACACTTATGATCATACTTGGCTGATTCTCCTGCTCTTCATTCATTCTGTGGTTTGTTTTTCATTAACACAAGTTCTTGTGTGCAAAAATGAAACAACACAAACAAAAAGTAATCTGAGGATGCTGAAGTCCAACAGGTTAGTCTAATTTTTTTCTAGATTGTCCTGGTCCTTAGACCATCAAAATACTCAGGTTCAGTCCTTTATACATCTTGAAACTGGATGGCTGGACACAAAAATACTGTTTCCAAAGAAAAAATTGTCTGCTGAAGAGTAAGCAAACCCTTAATTAGAATTCCTAGACAAAATAAGTGTGGCAAACTGTGATTTCTGATCATCTGAATTTGTACAGGTTGCCTTCAAAGTCGCACTTTGATGCTCTGTGCAGATATTTATCTCTGTAGATTTGCCTTTTTCTTCCTTTGAGTTTCCTTTTTGTTCTTGTGCCTTTTAATACTTTATTCTTAAGCACTGTGAATGCTTCCAGTCCCAACAGGGCAAATTGAATGAAGCAACAGCATTGAATTGTTGTTGAACTGTTGAAATACCTTCCAGTTTTCCTTTCTTTCTCCCGATATACTGAACACCTACTGTTCCATTTATTAATTTTTTTTTTGGCTGTTTCTTTTTACTTATTCCACTGCTTTGCTCTCTCTTTGTGCTTGTGTGACAGAGACAGAAACAAATAAAGGCTGCTTTTGAGATGAAAAGTCTAAACTTGCTTTTCTTGGGTCTTTGTTTACCTGTTCCTTGCCAGCAGGGTCACAGCGTGGCTGCCATTGTACTGCGATGGCCACTTTGCTTTTGCGGGACACGATTTCATAGCTTTAGCTCTCCAGAATTCACAGAAACTCATGTCCTTTTTTTTCAAGTCTTGTGACTTTGAGCAACATTCAGTTAAGCTGATGAGAGGCAATAAGGAATAAATCTGAAATATTTATTATTATTGTTTTTTTTTTAAAGGAGGAAATGCAGAATCAATTGTTTTCTCAGTCCCTCTGAAAACCGCAGTTACAGAAAGGGTCGAGTATAATTTTAAGCAAAAAGATGTTTCCAGTGACTGACAAAATTGCCATTTATTTTGTTTTCAGGGTGGAGCAGAACATAATATTCCAGTGGTCATTTCTAAGATTTCCAAAGAACAAAGAGGTGAGTGTCAGACTAATACACTTTTTTTTTTCTATGCTCCTTAAATAAGGCAAGTTGCATCAAACCTTGAGGTTCTTCAGGAAGTGCTAAACAAATGCTGTTGGTGTTCCATTTCTCTCTTCATCTCGATGATCTCTTAGAACTGTTCTCTGAAAAAGTACAGAATTTATGTTTGAAATATTTTGTAAAGTCTTCAGCATGACTATTTTTAAGAAAAGATTTCATAAAGCGTTATTTTTAAGGAGCAAAAAAAATTGAGGCATTCAGAGAATACAATTTTTTAACAAAAGTTAATGATTTTGTGGCTTCTAATTCCAGATGTTTATTGCCAGAAAGCTGCAGCAGATCAAATCTTTAGCCATGAAAATGTGTTAACACTAGAAGAGAATGCATGTCCCTTTATAATAATTACTACTCAGAGAGGGGTGGGTAGTGGCAGACCCTTGATAATCCCTCTGCCATTTCAGCATCAGGTGTTGTGCTGAACAACTCTTGTACTGCAACTGGCACTGCATAAGATCTTTGCCTTTTTATTTTTATATGAGCAGAGCTGGTGCTGAATCTCTGCATTGTTTTTAGCTGGCAATGGTTTGAAATTACTGGAATGGTATAATCTGTGCTAGGAAGGTGGATGATGGCTAAGCAGCTCATGATGTGCACCACAAGGAGAGATGACAATTGTGACTCAGTAATAGTATGATGCATTTAGTATCTCTGTTATGTTTGTATGTATTTGTGTACTTTATGTAAGGTCAGAAATGTAAACTTGGAAGCATTTCCCTCCATCTGTAAGGCACTAATTCTGGAATGCTTCCTCTGCACAATTAAAATGTGCCAACTAAAAAAGAAAAATCTTACACTCACCCACACAAATAGAGAGAGAGGTACATGAGAATCAGTGCATTGAGAACCAAATGCCAGTCTTGAAAGGTGGATATGAAAGTTGTGTGTAAGGAGGTTATGGAGTAGCATGGAATGAGCCCCTAAGGAAGGCAGTAAGATTAACCTTAAGAAGTTACAGTTGTGACTCCATTTGTTTCCCTCTACATGCAAGGATGTAATACATAACAATGTGGCATCTATTGCCTACGTTGGCTATTAAAATACTATTAAGCACTGCAGGAAAAGTAAGAAAAGATAGGCTTCAGTTTAATTGAGGACACTAAAGTGCACACTTTATTTTGGTCATTATTTTTTTGCTGCAGTAACTGATGCATTATTTCTAACCTCAATACCTCCCTGAGAGAGAATCTTCATTACTCCTTACAATAAAAATAGTGCTGGTTTTTAGAGAGCTAGTTCCGAGAGACAGCTCTTGTGCAGGGTATTTCTCTCTTGTGGGGTAGAAGATGTCATGCCATGTGTCTGTAAAAGATATCTGTTACAGTAAAAGCTGTTTGACTCAGAGCCTCTGCCTCAAAACTATAGAGTTGGTTCTGCCTTTCTTCCATCTGACTCCAGCTCATTCTTTGGAGCTTTGAACAGGAATGTGACGTTTGATGCGCCTAAGATGCTTGATGTCACATGAGGTCATACATGAATTGTTAGCACAGGCAAGCTCAGTATCTGAAGAAGAATACTGGGATGTGCATTTGTTTGATAAAAAAAGTAATGAAGAAATACCTACTCTCCAATAATTTAAGCACTCTTTGTTACACTGAGCTAATGCAAGCAGTCCTTCAAACGCATACTTGAGTATCCTAATTTATGTCAATATTGATTCCAGTTTTACAACTCATGTAAATAAGTTTTTGGATTTAGTTCAATTCTAGTCTTTTCTAGACAGTGGCTTCTGTGATGATTTGGAGCAGTACAGATAAATAATCCCATATAATCTCTTAACATTCCTTAATTCTCACATTAGGGATTATTTATTTCTTTATACCTTAATCGTTGTTGTATTTCTTGTGTGTTTATAAAGTATGTTTTTATGAGAGAGCTCTGTAACACAGCACAATATTTAAAAAGGTCAACTGGAGACAGATTTTTTTTTTTTTTAAAGCCTTTTGTCATTTATAGGGTACGAATTTGTTTTGAAAATGAAATTGAGTTTAGCTGGTGATTTTCTACAATATGCTGCTTGTCCAGCTCTCCAGCATGTTGTTATTCAACAGAAATACTCCACTGAGTTTATCAGGGAAGTAAGATGTGAAGTAGCTTTAGTAAAAGCTTACAAGCGAAATTTGTCATTCATATGTGGCTCTGGAGTATCCATGGTGCCATTTTTTTCCTCCGAGTTTGTAGTAAATGATCTCTTCCAGGCAAATAAGTCTGAGTCATAGAATCATAGAATGGTAAGGTTGGAAGGGACCTCAAGAATCATCCAGTTCCAATCCCCTGCCATGGGCAGGGACACCTCCCACTAGTACAGGTCACTCAAGGCCTCCTCCAACCTGGCCTTGAACACCTCCAGGGAGGGAGCAGCCACAACCTCCCTGGGCAACCTGTGCCAGTGCCTCACCACCCTCACTGTAAAGAGCTTCCTCCTAACATCCAGTCTAAATCTTCCCTCTGCCAGTTCAAACCCACTGCTCCTTGTCCTGTCATTGCAAGCCCTTGTCCATAGTCCCTCTCCAGCCTTCCTGTACCCCCTTCAGATCCTGGAAGGCTCCTCTATGGTCTCCTGGAAGCCTTCTCTTCTCCAGGCTGCAGAGCCCCAACTCTCTCAGCCTATCCTCATTGGAGAGCTGCTGCAGCCCTCTGATCATCTTCGTGGCTCTCCTCTGGACCTGCTCCAACAGTTCCATGTCCTTCCTGCTGTCATTTTGTATTCAGAAGAAATACTCCATAGCTCACCACAGTGCCCTGAAAGATGCCAGTGACTGATGGTTCATGGTGTTGTGCTTGGGCTGGGTGGATATGCCAGCATTTTAATATTAACTTAAAATAACAATAATAAATCCAAATCATGCATTTGGAAATTCTGGAGTTCTATAGATGGTATTTGGGGGTTTGGTTGTTCTTTTTTTTTTTGTTTGTTTGTTTGTTTGTGGGGGTTTTTAATTTGGTCTGTTTTCATTATTACTAGTTAGTTAGGTTTTCTTTATTAGAGTTTTGCTTTGTTTTTTAGGGGAATACATAACCCCATTAAATTAAATAGGAATGTACACAAAATGTAAACTGTGTTGTACAAAATGAGTGAAAAATGTGCTTTCTGTTTTCAGCTGAACTTTCAGGTTTGCTCTTTATAGGAGATGCGATTCTACAGGTGAGTCAAATTGCAAGTTCCCTTGCTTCTGTTTTTGCTAGAAAAGTGAAATGAAATCTATACTTATGAAATGTAGAGTAAGTCTTTTCTTTATCTTTTTAATAACAGATTAATGGAATTAATGTGAGAAAATGCAGGCATGAAGAAGTGGTGAGCTTTTCTGTTTTTTTCAGTCTACTTCTTGTCTTTCATAGTTACTGAGATGACTGTACACTGATAGCTGCTATCAGCTGTAAAATTCCTAACCAGATAGGACTGTACCTTCTAGCATGGCAAGCAAGTAAGATCCTTGTGCAGTCTGTTCTTCATAAATTTGTTGTAATTGCTATTCTCAGGCACTTTTTTTTATATTAAAGACAATTATTATGTCTTTCTATTACATATTCCAGTATTTCTTCTTCTGGCTTATAACTGTCAAATTTCAGCACTGCTACACCTTTCTGGCTGTTTGAGGTCATTTTAATTTCAAAAGCTGTGATTTGCACTACGTTGGAGATTTGTTGGTTAGTTGGTTTTAATCCCATTTGAAAACTGAAACAAAACTTTTCATCCGCCTGTCGTTCTGTGGTTGTTACTTCTGTGGGTGCTCTTCTTCAGTTAAGCTCTTATCAGTATGAGTTTAAAATAACAATGTGTTAAGGAGATTCCTTCTAGAGGAGCCATGTGTGTTTGAGAGCTCGATAATAGACTGCTTGCCTTGGTAAGCAGTCTTCAGCTTTGCTAAAAGTATGTATTTCTACATCTTGAGTTTTTGCCTCTTCACAAGTACTTGCAGAAGTAGGAAACTCTGTGTTTCAGAATGCCAGAAATGAGATTACCAGAGAAATAATCTTTAAAATACTGTGTAGCTCCACAGAATTTGTACCTGTATTTTAAAAATACTGTAGTTCTCCTGTACTTGAAAGTTTACCTTTCTAAAACTTACCTTGCCAGTGCAGAGATGTCCATGCAGTGTCCTGTTACGTGACACATGATTGAACGTGCGCCATTCAGGTACAGAAAGCAACAGACAGTGAAGTTGTAATGAATAAGTTAGGGCAGGCTGAAAGAGTAGATCTCTGCTCTCTTCCTCAGAGTGCTTTTGAAAGTTTGTACTGCAAGTCATGCTTCATTCTTCAGAGCTTTTATTGTACAACCTTCCATACAGTCAGACTGGTAGGCATATTTTTAGACCTTTTAAGCTCCATCTGTGCTACAGTGATCAGGCTTTATTCTTTTATAAGCTTAACACATTGATAAGGTGAATAGGCCATTAGAATTTCAAGACCTGGAAAAAGATATTACTAAAAGTGTAGGCTTGTACACTCAAAGGCACATTAAAAGTCAGTAAGACCACCAGGATATTTTAGTTTCTTCTGAGATGGTCTCTTAACCTATAGATTTATGTATAATTGTAATAGTTATTTGTAGAATCGTGGAATCACAGAATGCAGTGGGTTGAAAGGGACCCCTAGAGATTGTCTTCTCCAGCCTCCTTGCAGTAAGCAGAGACATCCCCAACTAGATCAGGTTGCTCAGAGCCCCATCAAACCTGACCTTGAATGTTTCCAGGGCTGGGGCCTCCACCATCTCCCTGGGCCACCCATTCCAGTGTTCCATCACCCTCATAGTAAAGAGTTTCTTTGTAACGGCCAATCCAAATCTGCCCTTCTCTAGCTTAAAACCGTTGTCCATTGTCCTAATGCTACATGCCTTAGTTAATAGTCCCTTCCCTGCTTTCTTGTAGGTCCATTTTGCGTACAGGAAGTTCAAGTTTAAATACTTCGACAGAAAAAGAGAGAGTTTTGAAAATTAAAAAGGTGCAGAATGACAGAGTAGCAAGTGTCATCCCACCTGCAGGTGTTATGTAGTTGTGGTACTTCAGGATGTAGTTTAGTGGTCATGGTAATCGAGTTATGCTTGGACTCAGTCTTGAAGGGCTTTTCCAGCCTTAATGGTTGTATGATTCTATGTTTATCAAACATAATCTGCTTCTCAGACTCTATATAGATAATACTACTTGAATTAAAACAAAACAAAACAACAAACAACAACAACAAAAAAAAACCCAACAAAAAAAAAGTGTATCTTAGCAGTTTTGAGTGTGTGTTGGCCTCTGTGCAAGTGTTGTAGGAGTTTTAGAAGCAGGTAAAATTTAAAATCAAATCTTTATTCCAGCTAAGAGTAATTCTTAAGAATTAATAGTAAATAATGAGCAATATTTAAATAATCTAAAATGTCCGTATGACATTTTTTAAACTAAAATCTGCAGAGTTGTAAATATAAAATAAACCCCAAAGTAAATGAACTCACATGATTTCTTTGTTTTCTCAGAAGCACTGTAATATGTTATGTGTTGGTATTGTGTAGTAACCTGTGAGTTTAGGCATAACCATGAGTAAAGAACGAGTACATGGACTGGTTTGGCAGCAGGAGTTATAGGTGGGATTTTGTCTGCAGCATGCCCATTGCAGGCTGAGTTGTTCTAGCACTTCTCTTTTGCAGGGTCTTTGGTGAATAGAGGATCTGTAACTGCAATCTGAAGGTAACAGAGAAAATAGTAAGTGTGTGGAACATAGCTGATAACAGCAGGGAGTCAAACACTGGTGGAAACTTAAGTTTCAATGCATATTGCCTCTAGGTATTTTCAAATGCCTATGCAAGGTACATGAGCTTGGTGCTTTGTTTCTGATTTTTTTTTTTTCCTGTAAGTAATTAATACTTAGAAGACATCATATTATGTGAGAATATATTAGTGCTTTGGGTAGTCTTAATGTCTTAGGAAATATTCCTTGTAAACCAGTATGGAATTTCTTTTCCTAGTGTGCTTCTATGCTGAAATAAATCCATACTCTCTCTGGTGAAGTATCGGCATGGGAGGAGGTCAAGGAAAAAAATAGCTTAGCAATTCTCTTAAAATAATCTCTCAACATTCCAGCAGAATGATCTGACATGAAATGTCCATATGCTCTGCATTCTATTTTCTTCTTTTCTTTTTCCTCTGTGCTCGTATCAGGGCTGTAACTGTGCTGGACCTCCACAGTCCACGTGTATTCTATGAAACAGACACTAAAGAATTGTAGCTGTGTAACTGCAGCTGGTGAAACTCTTACTTTGATTCTTTATTTTAAAGCTGTGGTTTTGTCCAATCTGATTTTTAAAGTCCCTGTTATGCACAGTTTTGGTAATGTTTTTGTGTAAATGTGTTTCAGCAGCATCTTGCATTTGTAAGACAGGAGTGGGAACCAAATGATTTGAAATCTTGCTTCATCTTGCCTTTGCAGATGTCTCTTTTGAGAAATCCTGGGTTTATGTTATCTTTGTTTCTTTATTTGTGAAACATAGACCATGATCATGTTTAGCTCACTGAATTACATGAAGTACTTGAGATCTGTTATAGAAAAGGATCTTTACATTAATTTTGTGCTGTTTGGTGGTAGTGATGACAACAACGTGCGACTACAGATTGCCACCTTCTGATAGTATGTGTCAGAGATCCTGTACTGTATAACTCACAGCACAGCCATTAAATTCTTCCTTCTCTAGACTGAATAGTGAATTCGGATACTGAAGCTGCATACTCAGTGCTACTAGGAGAAGACCCTACTGAATCTGCAATGTGTGACCTTTCTATTGAAAACTGAAGTGTAAACTTCATGGAAATAAAATAGATACTTCCTAAGAAGTTGTAACTTTCTTCCATAGAGCTGCTGTTTTCTGTTTGAGGCTTGGATAATAAAAAAAGTGCTAATGTCACCTGAGCTACCCTGGTGCAATTAATGAGAACATCTGTTACAATGTATTTACAATGTCCTTACTGATGCATGAAGGTAATAATCTGTCAAGTATTTTAGCACCGATTTCAAATAAATGTCCATCAAGTGCAAAAGAACTTAGTGTAGAGTTCAGGTTTGTGGTTTTTGTTTTTTTTTCCCTATGTGATGAAAAATCCTTGGATTAAGATGTGTTCTGGAGCAGTATTCTTCATTCAGACAATTCCTTAATCTGCCTCCAGCTGTGTTTTCTTGAGTGTTTAAAGAATTAATTTTTGTGCTAAACTCAGTAAAGGCTTGAATTTATTCAAGCACTGTGATGTTAGACTTTTAAAATAAGTTAATGTGTTGCTTGTCTGCCTAATTGGTATTTTCACATCTGTTTCTTAAGATACGTGTAGATATATTAGTCATTGCATTAAGACTTCATCTCTTCAAACCACTTATCAGTACTACTGAGTTTTAACACAAGGGAGCAGAATATGCTGGCATGACTAATGCCAGATCTATGTGATTAATATTGTTATTTTCTTATTACAAAAAGAAAAAACCCATTAGGATTTAGAGGGATAGAATGAAAGACTGAATCACCAGTTAAGTTGGAACATCCTTCAAATAACTGCCATTGGTTCCTCCTTTTTCATGCAGCTCTATTAAAGCTGAAAACCAGAGCTGCAAAGAAAAGGGTGAGCTGAGCACTGAATTTAAAGTGTGTACTATCAGACAGGCTTTTTTTTGTGACCTTGTTACATTGATATTTTACTGTAAAGACTCAGGTTTCTTTTCTTCCTTAGGAAGCAAATAGAATATTTTAATTTTTATTTGTTCAAGTCTGTGTTTGACTCTCCAAAAGACTTTTTGAATGGTTTCACTCTTTGCAGCATTTTCCATTTGTGGATCTGTACCTCAATTTGGCTTTAGTATAGGGACTTCATTTTTGCTTCACTGTGCACGGGTGTAATGTTCTACAGTAGTTCAAATAAGAAAATGGGGCTGGCTTTCTGGTACAGGACCAGATTATTTTAAACCTCTTTCTGTGTGGTTTGTATTTGAAAAAGCAGAGTCCACTTAGGCCAGGTGTTTGAGTTTTGTGGTTTACTTGGATTGCCTACTCCACACTAATCTGGTGAGACAAGAATAACATAGAGAACATACAAAAGGCAGGGGAAATAAACGTATGTAAAACAATCTAATTTAATGTAGGAAAAAACCAAAACCTACTATAGGTTGAAAATTATCTTCTTTTGTCATTATCACAAAAATCTAATTTACCAGTGAGGGTAAGAAAATTCTATCCAAGTGACATTGCCTGTGTTTTGTTGAAACAGGTAACAGCCATGTGGTATAGACTGAAAACCAGTGTCCAATTCTAAAAGGCAACCTCTTTATTTCTTATGGCTTGACTTGGGCCCAGGAGAGCACATTGTGAACTGATTTAGCTAGCCAGGAGTCTCCATAAGATGTGTGCTCAAAGAAGTGCATATGTGCACACACACAGAGTGTTCTGACATCTGATATAACTCTTCAGCATTGTCATTATTCTGGCTATAGGAAGGTCAGGTGGGTGCCAGGAAGACACTTTTTATCCAGGAATTACCTAACACCTGTACATAATTTTAGGCTTTTTTTTTCTTCTCTACAATGGGTCTTTGTCTTTTGACAGTTGGTTCGGTGGAGGAGGAAGAGGAAAGGAGAATGGACTCTGTATATTTTTCAATAGTATCCAGTGTTGGACTGTTCCAGCCAAATACATGGAGGTTTCCAGATGGCCCACCCCATACTTCTCAACCACTAGTATGGTACAGTATGGTACTGGTGTTTTGGTATCTGTTTGTCAGGACTGGGCCTATTTCTAGATGTAAACCTTCTTTCTTTTGCCCTGATAGTACTGGTGTCTCTCTACAAGTTCACTTTGGTGTTGCCTGCTTCCTGTTTGCCCTTTTGCAAGCCCACGGCAGGTAAAACAGCTTGCAGTAGTGAGGGTCACAGATGACAAGAAAAAACTTTAGTGCGGGTGTGATTAGAGAGGAAAGAAACTCTTCGTTAAGTATTACAGAGGTTACTCATTCTTTATATCTAGTGCAGAGCTGTTGCCTTCCTGTGCAGTTAGTACTCTTGAGAGCAAAATGGGAAGCAGTCGCTGCTCAGGCTGGAGCGCGTTACCTGGATACTGACGTGTATCTTCAAATGAACTCTAGCAAATGGGCATGGCTCTGTTCCACTTCACATGCCCTTGTCAAGCCAGTAGTGAGTCAGAATATTTCAGAGGTTCTAATTATGCAGACCTGTTAAGAGAAAAGTTCAAGGCAATGTTCTACATCAAAAAACTCCTTTATTTGAGGCGTTTGTGTGCAGTGTTGAGGATATATCTCTGTTCTATGAAATACTGAAATGCCTTCCCATCTTACACTGTTCTGAGTATGATGTATTTGCATAATAAATGGGTAGACAGACATGCTTCAGAAAATGTTCACCATATCTCATTCATCTTAAGGGGGTTTTGACATCTTCTGTTCAATCATTTACATGAAAAATCTGATACAAGATGCATTGCAAATCCCTGCTACAATTCTGTATTACTTAGAAGTCGTGACTGCAGAGAGTAGTATTGGTGAGAGCTAAAATTTACCCTAATGAATGCTAACAAATAACTTATTTTGGTTAAACATTGTTCACTCTGAAAGACTGTTAAGCTTTTACAGACTGTGTAAAGCATTTTTCCATCAGTCACTAAGTGAAGTTATAAAGTAAAATGAATCACCTGNGAACTCCCAAACCATCACAGACAAAGTACTAATTTTTTCCTAATTAAAACACTTGGCAGTACAAGAACATTTCTTTATTTTTTTTTAAACTTTTGCTATATCTATACCTTTTAATGTCCCACAAGCTATGAAAACCAAGATCTTTGTATCTCAGCAGGAAAGTGTTTTCTAAATGGAAGCGTTCCTTAGAAAGCTTTGAGTTCTGTAACATCAGCACTGTTTCACTTGCTTTCTGATTTTTTTCATGGAAACTGACAGCACAGAAAATTGTACAAGCAGAATTATTAAGCTTTGAGGGGCCTAGACTTTGTGAAAATGAAGCCTGAATTTTGTGCATTCATTTATGGTATTCTGATATATTCACCTAGTAGCGGTCTAATGGAGTTCTCCAAAACATTTTCTTCGCATTTATTGTTGATGTTGCAATTTTTGCTTCAGAAAACACATCCACTCTATATAGCAGTCTGTAAAATTATGGTTCTGTAAGATTTGGTGTTCTCAAATGGTAATTAAGTGCTGGCAAGAATGGTTTTCTGTGGGGTTATTGCCTAATTAGGAAAACAAGGAAAGGTAAAATGAGGGTTGCGGTGGAATAAGTAACCTAATCCTTTCAGATGAATATATCAGGTTTATGCTTAACTTTGAAAGCTATAAAGCCCTCTTGCTATGAACTGATTAAACTTGTAATTCAGCACATTTTCATCATTGTGCTGAAATATAAATTAGCTTTTTTTGCTTCCTTGGAATTATATGTTAATCTCTTTTATTTCCAAAATAGCTGTAAATGTCCTCCAGTTAATTAATATTCACTGTGAGTACCTCCAAACTCCGTTTTGTTAAGACCATTAAAATTTAAATGCTGATGAAAACAATCCTAAAAGTGTTGAGGCAATATTATTTGTGAAAATTTCATATTAGAGGGTGACTGTGTTGGATCTTAGTCCAGCAAAATACGTGTGCATTTGCAAGTGTTCTACTAAATGAGAGACTTCATATTTTACAAATATTTATGGAAAACAAAGTAATTTTCTCAACATCAGCTAGATGTAGTAGTTATTCTCCAGCAGAGAGGCTGCCATGATGTTAAGTGGCATGAAAATATGTCGTTGCATCTTTTCTCAGCTGAAAACTTTTACCACTGTGCACCTTCCCTGAAGTACCAAAATATCTTTTTTCAGAGATTAGATCCTGAGCTTCCAAGAACCTTAGCAGTGTTAACTGCATATATTGATCTAAAATGTTACCTCAAATACAAATTTGCCCAAGAATTATTCTTGATACCATTTAGAAGTTGATAACATTCAGAACTTGAACAAGTAGGAATAGGTGTGTACATTAATATTTATTCAATTTTTGAGTTAAAATTTGATTTCAAACTCTTTAAGACCATTTTCATATTCATTTTTCATGAGCATTTAAATGCTGGTGCTTGATGAGTGTGATTATTCATGAAAAGTAAATGTTAAGGTCCTATTTGCCAACTGCAAATTTTTATATTGAATATGCAGATGTGGAATTTGCCACTAGCTGTGTGTTTGACCCCACACTAGCAGTGGAATTGGTGGGAGCAAACTCTTAGTCTGGGACTGGGCTTTCTTTTCTCACGCAAAAGCAGTGCTCTGCTTAGTCAGACAAATGTTCAAGCCATGTTTTTAGCAATCTTAAGTTTATCTCTGTTCATAAAAGATTAAAAAAAAACAAGGATGGACATAAATGCCTTGTCAACTGGATGGCTTTCGCTCTTCAAGCATTAGGAATAGTAGTTACTATCCAGGCTTCTGAATTTACAATATTTGAATGATGATGGAGTTGAGCAGCTTTCCTAAATATCTGAAGAGATCTTGCAGGAAGGCTGGAGAGGGACTTTTCATAAGGGTGTCTAACAATAGGATACGGGGAAATGGTTTTAACCTGAGGGAGAGTAGGTTTAGACTGGATCTTCAGTACGAGGGTGGTGAGACTCTGGAACAGGTTGCCCAGGGAGTTTGTGGATACCTCCTCACTGGGGATGTTCAAGGCTGGTTGGATGAGGCCTTGAGCAGCCAAATCTAGTTGAAAGGAGCCCATGGCAGGGAGGTTGGAGTAGATGATCCCCCAGGTCCCTTCCGACCTAAGCCATTCTGTGATTTTTATCAGTCTCCTAGAGTTATTATTTACAGTTAGAAAACTATCTTAAAGATTTTTATTGTCCAAGAGAATTCAAATTTCCTGTTTCATATATTTAAAAAGAAAAATATATATATGAGAACTGTTGTTTAATTTCACCTCTAATAGGAACAGCTGTAATGATATTTCTAACATTTTCAATGTTACTAAGATATTTGTCTCATAAATCTTGCCTAGTTTTTCAGAACTCCTGTACTAAATATTTACAAAACTACCTGTTTGTGAATGAACTCAAAAAGATAGGTGCCCAGTGGCTGAATATACAACATTCAAAAAGTGGAACAGCTGTGAAAGTTTGAACTTCTTACAACTGCGTAACTACATGGACTGTTTAGGGTAGCTGAGTAATTGTGAAGAAGCAGAGCCTTACACTGGTAATGTAAAAACAAAGATAAGCATTTCTGAACTCCAGCATGTGCTTACTACCTATAGATGCACCAAAAAAGTTGTGAAACGTGGAATGAGTTTTGAGTTGAAGCCTTCTGGTTCTTTGATTAATTTTTGGTGGGGGGTGTTTTCATATATATTTCTTTGTCGTGAGTAACTGCATGTCTTGTAAGCTAAATGGCTAATAAATGCATCTTTGAGTATTTACTACTTCTATGCACCACAGTCCAAGACCAATAGTAGTGTGTGGAACAGGTTGGGAAACATTAACAAGAGCCAACATTTGGAATTAGGATGGGCCCTTGGGTTAACATCAACTGTCTGAAGCTTAACTGGAGTGGGTCACAGACTATCCTCATAGACCATGGTAAATAATGTGCTATAGTTGGAATCAATGTTTTATTTCTCCAAAATGGTATGAAATGTTTCTGTTCGGGGACCTGTGGCATCCCCTATGACCTATGGTCTGAGACTGCAGGGTTTGCTGTTCCAAATTTTGATGCATTTAAAGTTTTAGCACGTTCTAATTCTTTGCTTTTCTTAGTACCTTTGTTGAAATAATAGCCTTCTAATGATTTAATGTGAACTGTGGTGGCCACAGTAAGTGCAATCTTTAGTGAAACAGAATTCAAAATTGGGGTACATGACCTAAGAATGCAAATGAAGCACTTAAAGCAATTTATTTTTTTTTAATGGTATTTATTAATGATGCTAAGATGAATGAAAGAACGGGAGAATGCTGCAGACTCTTCCTTCCATATTTTCTTTTCCTCAAATGTTTGCACTGATATTTTTTTACTGAGGCATTCCTTTATTACTTTTGAAAAGATAAGCATGCAACTGCAGTGACTGGCTGGAGAGCAACCCTGAGGAGAGAGACTTGTGGTGCTGGTGGACAAGAAGCTCAGCTTGAGCCGGCAGTGTGCACTTGCAGCCCAGAAAGCCAACCAGAGCCTGAGCTGCATCAGAAGTGTGGCCAGCAGGTCAAGGGAGGTGATTCTCTCCCTCTCCTCTGCTCTGGTGAGACCCCACCTGGAGTGCTGCATCCAGTTCTGGAGCCCCTGGGACAAGAGGGATGTGGACATGCTGGAGCATGTCCAGAGAAAGGCCTTGAGGATGCTCAGAGTGCTAGAGCACCTCTACTCTGAGGACAGACTGAAAGAGTTGGGGCTGTTCAGTCTGGAGAAGAGAAGGCTCCCAGGTGACCTTCTTGTGGCCTTCCAGGATCTGAAGTGGGCTACAAAAAAGCTGGGGAGGGACTTTTTAGGGTCTGGGACAGGACTAGGGGCAATGGAGCAAAGCTGGAGGTGGGAAGATTCAGACTGGATGTGAGGAAGAAGTTTTGCAGTATGAGAGTGGTGAGAGCCTGGAAGGGGTTGCCCAGGGAGGTGGTTGAGACCCATGCCTGGAGGTGTTTAAGGCCAGGCTGGATGAGGCTCTGCCAGCCTGATCTAGGGTAGGGCATCCCTGCCCATGGCAGGGGAGTTGGAACTAGATGATCCTTGTGGTCCCTTCCAACCCCGACTGAGTCTGTGATTCTAACTGAGCAGTAACTGCACCCTACAAATATTCCAATTGAAAGATTACTAAACATTTTAGTCAGGACTATGGAGCATAAGAAAGTTTGAAGATTTCCAGAAAGCTGTCATCAGATCTTTTACAGAAGCTTGTAAGTACTCCACTCCAAAAGTGTTAGACCTTAAAGCTTACAGAAAGATTTTTTGTTTTTCCAGATTTTTTTTTAAATACAGAAGTTACAATATCCTCCTTTTTACCTTGGAATTGTATTGAAGAAAGAACTGACAGTAGTCTGTGTCCTCTGTGACCTGTATTTGGTCCTGGTACTCTGTTGTCTGATAGATTTTATTATTAATCTCTTTTTCTTATCTTCTCATGACACTTACTCACGTTGCTTATATCTGATTGTTTGTTTTATTTGCTGTGAATGAAACACTGTAGATACCTGTGTCAGCTCAGATAAATGACTTCCTTTTGTAAGAAGGCTTGAAACATGCTGAAATCTCTATTTTTAAAGGTGAATATCTTAATTTTCTACTAATGCTTTATACAGGTTGCAGATTCTGGTACATTTGTGTTGAAAGCTCATGAGTCTGTGGGGAAAAAAAGGGGGAGGATCAATGCAGGAAGCCTGAATATAGCTGTAAGATGACTGGTACAGCATCGTCCATCTGAGAAACCACCTGATGGTCCAAGTGCTGTCACTTGGAATCAAGAAAAAAATTCTAAGTGGTCAGTCTGATGTGACTTGTCAAAAAGCATCCAGCCCTGAATCTTTGTGTATGTTGCTCTGAAATGATCTTTTGTATTGTGCCTTAGGTAAAGCATTCGCTGAGTAAGTGCTACCTCCATTCAATTCCTGTGTCATCTTGAGAAGCCATAAACCTTTATCTGCCACTTTTCAAAATAATTGCTGAGTGGCAGGCTTAGTAGGGTATCTTTGCTGTATCTACTAATCTTACTGCATCCTCCTGCACTGTTTTAAAGCAATGCCAGTAGTAAGATACGTGCAGAAAAGAATTCTGAATAGAAGGGCATCCCCCATCCTTGCCGTGTCCACCCTTCTGCCCTGCATTTCCTTATGTCTTGTTTGAGGAAGGTCAAGGAAGGTCCCAGTTCTACTGTGAAGCTCATTTGGGTTTGGATATAAATATCTATCACAGGTTCTGGAACCAGACAGCAAAAAAATTAAAACCTACAGCTAAGATACTACCAAGTATCATCTGAATTATACTTTGAGTTGTGCAGCCTGTGTAGGAATTGCTATAATAAAAGGATGTTCTGCCACAAATGGTCTTCTCTTGCAGTGTATCAACAAGAGAAATTTTATGAAGGGGAAAAAAACCCCAAACATCTTATGGCTTGCACTATTATATTTGTTGATTAACTTTCATTGTTGGCAAACATTGTGGTAAATATTAGATCACAGGAAGTAAAAGCTCCCCATACAGTGATGTGGTTTTAATGCAAATACTCTGCATTAACTACATGGCTTTTACTGAATAAAACACTGCTTTTTTAATTAAAAATAATTCAAGACAGTTGAATTGAGCCCTTCTGGCTTTGGGCTTTCTATGCAGTTGTACCAAAATGTGTGGTGTAGTATCTGCTGATGGGCTTGGCAGTACTGCGTTGTGTAACTCCAGTGTCTAGGATTTAAGTTGTTCATTCAAAAAACTTAATTCTCCTTTAAAGCACATGAAGAGTGGAATTTGCTGCTGTTCACAAGAACACAGATCTTGGGGACTATATAAGTTTTCTGTTTAAAATCTTTACAACCTTATTGGTGGCTGAATTTTAATGATAATTTAAGAGGGAATTTACAGTCTTACTCGGAGAAGAATCCTTACTGAAGTCAGAGGGACTTTGTGCTTCAGTGCTTTCCTGAATGTATTGAGAGAGACTTCAGCATNTTTTTTAATTAAAAATAATTCAAGACAGTTGAATTGAGCCCTTCTGGCTTTGGGCTTTCTATGCAGTTGTACCAAAATGTGTGGTGTAGGATCTGCTGATGGGCTTGGCAGTACTGCGTTGTGTAACTCCAGTGTCTAGGATTTAAGTTGTTCATTCAAAAAACTTAATTCTCCTTTAAAGCACATTGAAGAGTGGAATTTGCTGCTGTTCACAACACAGATCTTGGGGACTATATAAGTTTTCTGTTTAAAATCTTTACAACCTTATTGGTGGCTGAATTTTAATGATAATTTAAGAGGGAATTTACAGTCTTACTCGGAGAAGAATCCTTACTGAAGTCAGAGGGACTTTGTGCTTCAGTGCTTTCCTGAATCTATTGAGAGAGACTTCAGCATATGCTCAACTGTTTTCTTGAACTGAGATTTTAGAAGGGTTTATAAAAATAAAAGGCAATATCATTACAGAAATTACTAAAATTTCAGACTAGTGGTATTACTATGTAGATTTTATTCACCATTATCACGCATTTCCATAAAATTCATTTNATTTTTTTTTTTGCCTGTCTCACTTCACTCAAGAATGTCTTCACTTGATCTAGGGCTCCTTGTGGTAGAAGTAAATCAATTCTTGATCCCACTGGCAATGAGCTTGTGCTTTGCATAAGGAAGTTTATTGATAGTATTTAACATTTCTGCGAGTGTAGTTCTTTCCATGTTGACTCATTCCACATTTAACATGTATATGAATTTTAATACAGCAGCAGGAATTTCATGTGTGGCCATACCATTGAGGAGACATTAACATTTTTCAGTGTCAGAGCTTCTTCCTGTTGCAGGGATGACTTCATTAGACACTGCTCATCAACAAATCAATAGCTAGTATTGCTCACTGGAAGAAATAAAAATAAATCAAGTAGTAACAGTAGATTTTCATTATTTAATCCATACAACATCTGTATCAACGTATTAAGCGTTACTGCTGTTTCTTGTTAACTACTAAAATAAACCCCTCATATATTTAGGTTAATTCATATGTCTGATTGGAATCAGGACTTTGTGAAAGATCTCAATAATGTTCAAAATGCAAGACTGTCAAGGGAAAAAAGCCCCACACATCTTGAATAGCTGGTATAGCCTCTGGAAATAAACAGATGATTACCTTTCAGTGATACAGAGAGTAAGGAAATCTTTTTAATGATGCCTGGTCATCCACTCTCTGCAGTCTGGCTACAAAGTTGTCAGGTCAAATGCACAGGCATACAGAGTTCCTCTGAACAAAGTTTTTATCCATGTCTTATGGTGGGGAGGTACAATCTTGTTAGGCACTGGAAATGTAACATTTGCTACTGAATTAGTTTTTTCTCAGGTAAGTATCCCACAGATTTAGTGCTATGAATTTGTCTCACTCTCACCAAAGTCTTTGTGGGTGATTAAGAAAGTCTTAGGAAGTTGCTGCAGTTTGATTTTGAAATTTTTTCATTACTCTTGCTATATTGATTCAACAGCAGTATTCCTTCAAAAACTATGTTTCTCTATCACTTTCTAGAAGTTGGCTGCATTTATCTCTTCACATAACATGGCAACTGTTTTAAATATTTTTATTTCATGTACTTTTAGTAATGCCTTCTCTATTGGTAACAATATGCAGAAAATTTCTTGCTTGTTTCATTAATGTTGAAATTTTCCTACCATTTTCTACTACTGATGATGCTCTAATTCTGTTCCAGGCTTAATAAGAATTGTAATTTGTAGCTAGCTTTAACTTGGGTAATTTGATTTTATAGGTATTCTAGGAGCATTGTGTCTTAAAATAGCCACTTGGTATGTTGAAGCAAGCAATTATGGACTAGTCTCACTCATCAAGGAAATAGCTAATTTAAACAGTACAGTAAATGTAAGCTGTATTCTACCTAGTGCTGGAATGTTTTTGTGAGGGAGGAAATCAGTGATCAATCAGCAACTGTATGCAGTATCTCTATTTAAACATTTCTTTTTTGGAAGGTCCAGACACAATTCTATACCATAAGAATTGAGGTGGAATAAAATCAGCAAACTTTTTTCTCTTAATTGCTACACTTACCCTTGATTTTTTTTTTTTTTTTTAAGTCTACTGAAAAAGATGTGCTACCAATTCAGTGCCACTGTTCAGCCTTTACTGAGTCAAGATTTTCAGTTATTTAAAGTACATCTTACTCCTGAAGGGAGAGGGTAAACAAATCAAAACCTTTTTCTAGTTTGTGGACTAATCTATCAGGAACTTTACTTAGTTATATGAAATATGGAAGTAGACTGTGCAAAGTGTTAAAAATCCTGAAAATCTGAAGTCCTGATAGACTGCAAATTCTTAATAGATCTTTATTGTTGGCAGGAAATAGAAAATGGTCCCTAGCTTTTTAGTCATCACTCATTTTAATCATGTTTACAATATGCGATGGTGCTGGCAATAAAATCTGGGGTTTGTTGCTCTGATCAACCTAGCTCCAAGATGTCCTTATAAATCAGAAAATATGCTGTAGCTCTTCAAAAGATGTGAAAAGGGTTTAGATAGTCTCATTCCCTCTTCTGTTTGGCAGTAACCTTGAAACACGTCCAGAACTATCACTACCAGAAATAACAAACAGACATTGCCAGTGATTGTGCTTGATTGACAAGGCATTGGCAATCTATATGCTATAGAAAGGAGCTTTCTTCTGAGGAAGCAAGCAGGGTGGCTGAGCAGATATCTATCCATTTCTGTATCTAGGAATTGTATCATGACTGACAGCTAGTTTCTTCAGCATGTTCATGAATTGACTTCAGTGGTACAAGCTCATTGCTGCTTTGTTGGTGGAATACATTGCCAGTTCATCAGGTCCACGTGGATGTACTTGTGCAGATAATTCCTTTTTTGTGAATGTGCATTTTCCAAGCCTGAAAAAGCAATGCAGTTACATTCACACAGTTCTGATTTTACCAAAATAGCAGTGTAAAGCTCTGAGCTAAGATGATATTAGGCAATGAGGAAGAGAAGAAACAATTAACATGCTAACATCTCTGACTGTTGGTGGAATTCTACTCGTGTTTGTAAAACTAGAAATCCACACTGCATTGTCTCTTCCAGACTCCCTGTTTTCAAGTGGGTTTGGTTTTTGTTTGTCTGGGTTTTTTTGTAGACATAGTTCTCTAAAACAATTAGTCACATTAATTTTGTCTGTTACCTTTTTTTTTGGTAGCAATTACCAGTTTTCCATTTGTGAATGTGAGCTGTTCTGGTACAGAGCTGCAAACAATCTTCAGAAAGCAAATTTCCTGTTGTGCCTCATTTCACTTTCTGCATGGAGGAACAGTAGCATGAAATGGTGTGTGTGTGTAGAGTGAGGACACAAATAAATCCTATAAGGCATGTTTGATTTAAAGCAGTTCAGCAGTTGGTCATTTTTAAATGTAGAATAAAGACAAGAAGTGTAAAATAGCAGTAAAGCTTTCAACTGAAAGCTGCAAAAAGGTCAATTAATAAATTTAATTTAAAAATCAGATTTTCTTCAACTAACCTTGTTTCCCAGAATGGCTTTGTCAATGACAAGTAAGTAAGTGAAATGAGATGGGTAGCTCATCTCCTTTGTTGTAATCATTACCTAGTAGCCTTCCTTTTTAACCTTTCATCTCCCTTTAGTCTTTATTCTGCATGCCAAAATGTAGTCACTTTCTGGATTATGTTTCATACGCTCCAAAATACACTTCAGTGTCTTGCTGATTTCAACTAAAATGTGTGCTAGCTTAAGTTCTTCACCCTATGAGATAAAGAAGTTTCAGAGAGAGGTTAGAAGGAAAGGTTGCAGTGAAATACTTAGGGCAACTTCAAGCCTTTGCAGAGCAGTATATTATCAAATGAAGTCATGCAGACTCGTTTGTGGCTTGGTTAACTCTTTAAAGGAGAAAGATATAGGGGCAGAGTTTACTGTCCAGGCTTCTTTCACAAGAGATATCCACTTATTCTCAAGTATCTTAAAAGATGACTTCATTAAGTTGTGTCATGCTGTAACTTCTCCACTTGTTTCTTCCCCATTCCTGAGTGAAAAATGTTTGTTTTTTTTTTAGGGCAGGGCCTATTTATTTTTCGTGCACTTTATCCACATCTGTCATTCCAACAGAGAACACATGCCTCTAAGTTGTTGCTTTGTCTCTGACTGAACTGTGTGACTGCTGCATAAGTGGAGAAGGGTGAATGTTCCATGAATGCTGAGGAAACAGTACGATTTCTCAGATGGAGTTCAAGACTTTGGAGTCTTGATCTGCTGTTCTACAGATTGCAAATCATCTTCTTTCTGTGAAATAAGTACTACTTAGGAATACTAATGTGTAAAACATACCAGAACTGGGAAGTGCTTGTCAAAGAGGCTCATGTAACTGATGAAATTTTTTTGGTATGCAGTTTAAGTTGATGAAATTTGTTGTGATGTCTTTATTTGCACACATATATAGATACACACTGTGCTGTAAATGGTGCCTTGAAAAGAGCTAACATTTTCAGGGTGGATTTCAGATACTGAATCAAATCATTCTGTCATATCACTACTATTCTTTAGCAACCTGTGTGGAGTACAAGCAACCTTTGTTTTTTCTTGAAGAATTTCAATTAATGCAGTGTTTTCACGTGAAAGCATCTCTGCGAATAGTTTTATATATATATATATATATGCAACTAACTAAATGTGTAGCATATATTGTTGAGAGGCATAGATTCAAGAATAACAGTCCTCCATCAGTTATTTACAGGGCTTTCTCCCAAGCACAACATGACAGAAAGGCTACCTGTATGTTCTTCAGCTTCCCTGAAAGCACAGCAGAAAGGGAGCAGATGTATGTTAGTTTAAGATGTTTGTCTAACAGGCCACTGTGTAGCAGCTCTCCAAACCCTGCTATCAGTGAGCTGACCCTCTTCACAGTATGAGTACTGTCACTCAGATGGAGACATGGAGCAGTCTCCATAAGCCCAAATTAAATGAGCCCTTGAAGAGTTGTGAAGAACAGGAGATGTTTTCCAAAACAGAGTTGTGTGACCTGAGCCTTCTTGGCTCTCATGTTGTAAATGGATTCAGATGTTATTTGTCCTGAGCACTTTGGCTGCATCTGTGCCTCCTTTGCGCCACTAAGAGAAGGCCTGGTGTGTGTCTTGAGGTGCCTGTCAGCCCTACCATGCAAAATCTAAAGGTATGAACAGGAGCCACAGGAACTGTGAGAGAGCACAGAAAGGCTGGGTAGGTGATTTATGCATTCCTCTGTCCAAAATGCAAACTGCCCTTTGGCAAAACCCAACCTTGTGCTTATCTAAGACTTAGAGCTTAAAACTGGTGCTTTTCCTCTCTAGCTGTAAGGAAGATTAGGTCTCTCATCCATGCTGGAGTGCTTCAGCTAAATTTAACCCTGGCTGTTGGAAAGATTTACTCATAGGATTATGGCACAGCTGTGGAAACTGCTGCTGCTGTTTTGGCTGGAGATTTATGAGACAACCTCAGCAAGGAGGGGAATACTGAATTTTTATTTTTATATGCTTACATGCAAGTGTGCATGATGCCAGATGAGAAAGAAGGAGGTGCACAAGTTGTGCAATCACAGCGTGCAAAGCCAATGCTTTCATAGGAATCCACACACATTACCTGCATGTGTGGCTAGAAGCACAACCAAGATGCATATTCTAAGCTTTGCATCTTGCCTTTTAAAAGCAAGGAAAAATTAAAGATCATTGCAATACATTTCTAGGCAGTTATCTTCTATCATGTGAAAGCTGCTCGGTGTTACTCGTGTTTGCTGGTCGCGTTTTTGCTCAAACGTTTCTTTCAAGGTGTCCTGTCTGTATTTCTGTTACAGGTTCAGGTCCTTCGTAATGCAGGGGAAGAAGTGACCCTAACTGTGTCCTTTCTGAAAAGAGCACCTGCTTTTCTCAAACTGCCCCTGAATGAAGATTGTGCATGTAAGCCTTTATTACTTGGCCAAAAGAAAACTCAATTCAGTGCTCGGGAATGCTTGCAGCTTTCAAACCTACTGTGCATTAAGGGTGATTGACTGCAGCTTTTTTGGTCAGCATTGCTGCCTGAATACCAGCTTTTTTGGTCAGCATTGCTGCCTGAATACCAGCTCCTCATGTTGCCAGGTCTTGTAGTAGCTTTCACCTCAAGCAATAAATTGCTATCTTTGCTTGAAAAGCAGACCACCAGGCATTTGGCTGGCGTGAATCAGCAAAGTGGCAGGTAAAACAGGGGAATTGTATTAGTTTCCAGTAGTTCACATCCTGATGCAGAGTATTTAAAAGCAATTTCTCAGGCAACATCTGCTAACATTTTAGTCTGAAAGAGTTTTGTCTTGTAAATGTGAAAAAGAGATTGTGTGTGTCTATTTAGAGGGCTTAAATTTGCTGTTTAAAATTCAGAGGCTTTGGTTGGAGGTGTCTGTCTACCTAAAAATAAATTACTCTGGATGATTTGTATTTTGTTTAAGTCCAACTGAGTTTTAGTCAACTAGCCCCATGAGAGACATATGGAGACAGCTGCCTTCCTTTAATTATATTAAACTGTAAGTGTGGGTGCATAATTACAGACAGTTACAGCACATCTAAGCATATTATATGTCAGCCTCTGCCTTTTGTCACTGCTGCTTTCCTTCTGCTTCTTGCTTCTAGGAGGGTAAAATACATTGTCTAATTTTTAAGGAAAGAAACCCAAAACAATAAATATTTGAATATTTCCAGGTTTTCTTCTTAAGTTGGTAGGAGTTAAATAAGTTATTAAATAATATTTGATACAGTCTTTTGTTTTATAACATTTTATGCAGTCTTTATCTTCTCTCTAGGTTTTAAATTTTCATGAAGCAAGGAAAAAAAATTTGAACCCTGTATTCTTAAATAAAAATGTGTCCCACTACATTTGTCCCTTTTGAGGTACCACAGAGTACCCCATGTAATGCACACAAACATGCATGTGCATTGATCCTGTCATGATCCTTTTGAGGTCTATTGCTATAGTTTCCCTAAGCTGTTAGGATAGTTAGAATTGTCAGCGAGCATAACAAAAGCATCACTTGACTTGCTTCTTCAATTAGAAACCAAATGAGGAGGTACATTTATCCTTTTATCATAGAATGGTAAGGTTGGAAGGGACCTCAAGGATCATCTAGTTCCAACCCCCTGCCATAGGCAGGGACACCTCCCACTAG
>WBNM01036813.1:3577-52003 GCA_013399055.1 Ramphastos sulfuratus | reverse complement strand
CTTACCAAGCAAATTGCTAACTCTTTTAAGCAAATAACCAGGAAAGAGATTCTTGAGCCTCTACTTAACTTTAGAAAGTGCTCCAATCTGACTAGAAGACACATACTGGCTGAATGGAGAAAGTAACTGGATGTTGGGTATGATCAAAGTAGCGTGGGAAGGGGAGTAACAGACAAATTTGAATTATAATATTATAGATAAATGAAGATTTTTTTTTTTTTTAATATATTCATATTTGTATTAGGTGCCCCCAGTGACCAAAGCAGTGGCACATCCTCTCCCCTGTGTGACAGTGGTTTGCATCTCAACTACCATCCCAACAACACGGTAAGAAGAGCTCAGCTTCTTAATGGAATTACACAGAGTATTGATACTATAATAGCTAAGTGGAAGTAACTAGTGAGGGAGAGCAGCATGGGAGGAACTCTAATTAATATTAGAGATAGACAGTTCCATAGGGGGCAGAGAGAATTGCCATATTAATATATGGCTGTGAATTAAACTACTGACAAGTTATACCAGCTGAGATTGTGCCTTGGTAGATGTAATTACTATTTTTATCTGGGCAATAGAGACCTTTTATTTTTCCTTCCAGACTATTTTCAGAACATAGGAATTAAAATTATTCAAAGATATTCATTTAAAGAAAACACAGAAGGCTTTTTTTCAGAATACTTTTTCAGGATTGTGGTTTCATTTATTATCTGAAATTTTTGGTGAAGTAAGATTGAGATACATGATTTTGCCTATTTTTAAGGTGAGAACATTTTACTTCTGGTAGCTTCAAATCTTACTGAAGAATGACAGCATTAGGAAACTGAAATGCTGGTGATGTATGGTCAGGTCTTTATTAAAGGTACCACTGAAGTACAACAAGGGGTTTTTAACTGTTGTCATAGGGAGAAAATACAAACTTTCTGTTAGTTTACATAGTTCTGAAGGTTTATTTGCTGCATTTTTGGCTTTGTGATAAGGTAAAACAGATAAACAAATCAGTGTACAGCAGAGTTATTACAGATACAAAAATAAACCCCACACAAGAAAACCAAACCAAACACACACAGAAACAACAAACAAAACTCCAGACAAACAAAAGAACCAAAACAAAAATGTAAGCATTGTTGAGCAGACTTTGCTGGGTTTAATTTCTGACTTATTTTAGTGGTTTTTCATACTTCACTAGTAAAGGTTTTAAATAGGAGCCCAAAGCCTTACAATTCAGTAGCACAGATTTTAAGCCAAATTATGCTCTGGAAAACTTTTAGGATTTATACACTTCTGTGAAAGCCATAATTCATAAAAATGAGATTTTAAACAAAATGGAGAAATAAGTCAATAGACAGGTAAGTCTATTGTAACATTAGAGGCAGACTTTTCTCAACAGTCTGTATAATGTGCATGTAGAAAAGCTCTTCCAGCAGATGCTAAACATATTTTGCTAGTTACTTAATTTCTGAATTTGCTTTTAGGATAAAGGTCCCTTCTAACCCAAACCATTCTGTTGAAAACTCACACTCCAGAAAAATACAAAGTGTACTTAATTTTTGTCATATTTATTTGCATAGAAGATACAGGTAAGGAAGATGCTGAAGTCTGAGATTATAAAAATAGTAAATGGTATGGGGTGAAATTTTACTGACATACTAAAAGCACTACAGACCTGTCTGTGAGAACTTTGTTTCTTCAGAAAGATAGCATCACCAGCACTGATTTGTAAGGCAATTTATAAAGAAACGAAGAGGGGGTTAGATTTTTAAAAATAAGTCATCCTTTCCCTTTTTATGGGCATTTTGCATTCAAATCTGTATTCTGGGTGGGGTGAAATTAGACTGCAGATATTCAACTGATCATCATAGACGTGTTGATATAAACACATGTGTAAATAGGCAAAATTAAAATGTTTGTCATAAACATTTGACTGAACAATTTTAACCACGTGTTAAATCCCATCCATAGTTACCAGGTTTGGAGGGGATGCCATTGGAAAAGATGTGTATGGGACCACAGGAAACCATTTGTGATTGTGCAGTGAATAACTGAGAGATCACCTTTTGTTTCAGGGTATGGATATAAAACTAGAAGCTGCCGATGTGATATGTAGTAAATAGTTACTTCATGACTAGCCATTTTAAAAAAAGAACACAATCTGTTTCCCCTAGATTTTTAGAATACTGTTCCTCACACTTCTTCTAAGCATATTGATGTTGAGGTTTGTATAGTTTTGTTGTGTTTGTGAGAACAAGTTCAGAATTGCTGCAGTGCCCGCTCAAACTGATAACAAATGATCTGGGCAAAGTGGAGCACAATGCCCAAAAAAAATATCATTTCTGAAGTCTCTCTCTTTTCAAATCTGCTGAGTGCTTATAATGAAGCTCAAAACTGAGAAGGACCTTTTGATGTTTTCCAGGATACACTATCATGTTCCTCGTGGCCAGCATCACCAGGACTGAGGTGGGAGAAAAGGTGGTGTGATCTCAGATTAATTCCACTTCTGCATTCGCGGTTTTCTCAGTACCTTCCAGGATCAGATTTGTGCAGGTAAAGAATTTCAGAAATTTGAAACTTCACTTCTTGCTTGACAGGTACAAGCTACAGGCAGTTGCTTTATTAGAAGAGTGGCATTATTAATTTCACTGCAGTTGTCAGAGAGATGGCACATAGGACTTGTTTAAAGGTCTGTCTGTGACTATGTCAGACCAGTTTGTGCTCTGACGTCAGCCAGGACCAGCTATGTGGGGAAGGTGTCCAACCTTCCTGCTTGTACCTAGTGGCCAGCATGCTTCTCAATTCAGATTGCACATAAGTCATCATATTTAGTATCTGCTAATGCTCCTGCCCTCAAAAGCTTCTTTCTCTCCTCAAAAGCTTCTTTCTGAGCTCCTTTATTATTTTTTATACCTTAATGTTACACAATGCGCTGTGGCACTGAGCTCTGCAATGTAATTATGTCTTAAAACATCTACATTTTGCTTTGTTTAAAACTCTTGCCTGATGACTTCACTGGGTGAAACAGTTCTGTTATTTGAAACAATATCCCCATGGGGACAGTGAGCCAAGAGCAGAAGGTGACAGCAGGGCTGGATGAGGCAGTGCCCAGGCAGATCAGATGAGAAACCTGTGAGCCTTCCAAATGCTGTTAGCCAAGGAGGCTATTTGCTGAAAAAAATTAAATTTTGCCACTGCTTTAGCATTCAGAAAGTTTTCTCATGTTCTGTAATTGTTCAGCATTCATCTGTGGAAAGTCAGTGCATAATGCTTGGCAGATTATTGTGTAGATGCCCAGATTGGTACTGGGATAGAGACATCCAGGTTGGCCATTGCTTCTGTCATTGGATGTCTCTTGGCATTCTGGTTTATTTGCAATTGGGAAAACATTGAATGATACTTTTTAGAATTTGGCTTTTCCAGCTTTTCTGTTAGTACTTTAGAAGAGGATCACAATTCTGTAACCAAGAACAGGTAACAAGAGGCATCCAGAAAGGAATCTTACTGCGTTTAAACTACATATTAGAAAAAAATGAAACAGAAGTTGTAGAGAAGAAGGTACTGTATTCCAGTGGATTCTGCATTGTCCACTGTGCTCTTTTTTTGTGATCTGCAGTAATAAAGTATTAACTCTTTCATATGCATCAACTATTTCACTTGTTTAGCTTCTGAAATCACACAGTGTTGGTCAAGATTCCATGGAGATAGTCTATGGAAGATTTTTTTTTATAGCTTTATAGAAACTTAATACAGTCTGAGCTGACCTTTTAGCATGATCTTTTTAATATGTCAGGTATTTATAAAACAAGAAAACGAGCAATTTATCAGTGTTCAGTGGCTGACCTTCATTGTAGTTGAAAGAAAAGCATTTCTACAAGTATTGTTAAGATGATATGCTAGAACAGATGAAATTTTCTTCTGACCTGATCTGTTATGACATGTCTATAGGCAAAATGCATTCCAAGTAATTGCTGTGGATGGGGTTTGCAGTGGAATAATTCAGTGTCTCTCTGCTGAAGACTGTATTGACTGGCTACAAGCAATAGCAAGTAACATTTCCAACCTCACAAAGCACAATGTAAGTATGGATCCAAGTAAGCCAGAAGGTTTCCCAATCGCGTTTGATTATAACTGTCATAAAAGCCTAATGGGTTCACACACAGAATTATCTGCATATAAACAGTGCTTGAGGCTGTCTGAGAGAAGTCAACTCAGGTTTGTCATCAAATCAGACTCTGTGAGAAATCATTGAATGGGAAAATATTCTCCCCTACAGTCATATAGTTCACTTCATCACTATCAGAGTTATTCACTTCTTAGCAATACCAGCTAGCATTAGAATCAAAGACCAGGCAGGCAGGAGAGAACCCAGCGTGATGGATGAGCACATAGCAAAGCAAAAAGTTCTGCAATTTCTGGATAGTTGGAGAAAGCCCATCTATAGAGAGACTGCTTGTCTAATCACATCTGAATTAGGTATTTGGTCTCTTCAGGTATCATTTAACACAAGGAGAACAGCAAGGTCATTCCATGGGATGGATATGGATACTTACTGTTAGCACAGTTTAAATGCATTTATACTTCATGCACTGTACTTCTGTGATCTGATCTTGTGGGATAGATTTTTCTATTTATTGAAGCAAGGGTGAACATTATGCAAAAGTTTTGTCAAACTAGCAGCAGTTTGATTGAAACATCTTCTGGACCTCCCTAGGATGTGTTTTGTGTTTGATAGGTGACATACAGTTTTTCCTGTAGAAGTCTATATGATACCTTTCCTGGTTTGCCTCAAAAAATGAAGCACACATGGCTAACTCCACTATTTTGAATTGAGTTACAACAAGGAAACCCTTGAGGATTTCATTTATAGTCTCTCAGATTTCCTTAAACCTGCTTTACCCTCCTAAACCTACCTCTGAATTTGCTTTTGTTTGAAATAGACATTGAAAGAAGTTGTATTTCTTGGGGATTTATATTCAAGATGCAAAACTATGCTCCATCTGGCAGCAATATCTAGAAGTCATTGTATTATAAAAACGTGACAGACATGAATTCATCCACCATCTGCAAGCTTCCACACAGTACAAGCCAACTTTATGGCTATTTATTCATCCTTACAATGCTGTTGATATATAGAACCTTCCTTGTCTCACCAGGCATCCTGAGAAATGAGGCTGTTGATTTTTTTTTCCTCTTGCCATCTTTAGTTCAGGCTGTTAATGATTCTCGCTACCTAAAGTGGCATATTTATTAACTTATAGCAATAGATAGATGAACCTAAATTTTATTTGGCTGTACTATATGTAGCTCTGATGAGACTGTAATTATGATTGTGTAGTATAAATTGAATCGTAGTAATGCACTGTTGTCATGTTTTCATTGTTTTAAAAATGAGTACATTTTGTAATTCTACACTAGTTTCCATAACATACAGAAACAGTGACTCTGATGGTTGATAACATTATACAACTATTATGCATTTAACTCATCCCAAAGACTTCCTGTAAAGTAATTGTGAGGGTTAGGGCTTATGACAATTATCCATGAATCTTTTTTTAGAGCTGCCCTAATTGTTCATAGCCTGTATGAATTTATGGAAGCCAGTGAGGCTCTCTTTTCTCTGATGTACTTCTAAATTGTCAGTTGCCAGAAAGAATTAATTATTTGACAGCATATATGAAAAGTGCATGTAAGAAATGTTAGAAAGGCAGAGTGGGGGGGAAAAAAAAACCCAACGAACACAAACTGTTGCTGGCAACAATGATTGGGTATGATTAGAGGTCCTTCTATTTCCTTTCCTTACAAGATGATTATTGACACACATGTACTGTTGATGTTAGCATTTTTCCTCTGAGGGAGGCATTTGCTCACAGTTGTTCTCTCTTACTGTGGCATCCAGTTCCAAAGAAACAGAGTACAGGACATGATCTGAACTTTTGGACAAATTGACTGATACTTACTTGCAGTTAATTTCTTATTTCCTTCTAGAGGTTATGAAAAAAAAATGGTTCATTTAAATACTGCATAATAGCTCACAGAACTGTTAACTTACACTTTCCTTGTCACATCTATCTTTTGAAAAAGAAGAAAATTATACCAAGAAAAACTGTGACCTTTTTTTTCTGAAAGCATTTCCTTTACCAGTATGTAAAGCTTGGACTCCTTAGATTTGGATGGGATTTATCTTGCATAACTTCAGTTGTCAGAGCAGAATGTCTGAAAAGTGATCCTTATGATTTATTTTCTACATCTATTTCATTATGATATAAATTCTCTGAGATGTGCCTTTCTTTCCTTTGACTGCTAAGGGACTCTAAGGTGATGAGTTCAGACTTCAGTACCTAAGATGATATCCTGTCAGTGGTATCTTTGAGGGTCTAGAGAAGGTTTCTCTGTATAAGTCTGCCTAAGAAATGCCTGGATAGTTTGACAATAAACATACGACTTTCAACCAGAAAATCAGAATTATTTTAATCTTTTCCATACAGAATCTCACTGAAAAAAAATCATCTGGTAGTTCAAACTGCAGAAATGTGTGTGGGAAGAGCATTGCTTTCTCTCCCTGTATTGCCATATGTATCCTGCAGTTCTGAAACGAGTCACTGGCTCCAAGGTCTCATGTTTGAGTCTGTAGTTCAATTAAATGGCAATAATGATAATGCTAATGATAATAGATTCATAGAATGGCTTGAATTGGAAGGGACCTTAAAGATCATCCAGTTCCAACCCCCCTGCCATAGGCAGGGACACCTCCTGCTTGCCCAGGTTGCTCAAGGCCTCATCCAACCTGGCCTTGAACACCTCCAGGGAGGAGACATCCACAGCCTCCCTGGGCAACCTGTGCCAGTGTCTCACCACCTCATTGTAAACAGTTTCTTGCTAATTCCAATATAAATCTCCTCTCTTCAAACTTTTAAGTCGTTCTCTGTTGTCCTATCACTACAAGCCCTCGTAATAGGTCCCTTCCCAGCTTTCTTGTAGGCCCACTTCAGGTACTTTTCTGCCTTCTCCAGGCTGAGCAGCCCCAGATCTCTCATGCTGGTCCCATAGGGGATGTTCTCCAGCCCTCTGATCATCTTTGTGGCCTCATCTGGACCTGCTCCAGCAGTTCCATGTCCTCCTCCTGCTGAGGGCACCAGAGCTGGACATAGTACTGGAGGTGAGGTCTCACCAGGCAGAATCTCCTCCCTCCTCCCGCTGGTCATGCTCGTTTGGATGCATCCCAAGCTGCAGCTGGCCCTCAGGGCTGTGAGCACACTTTATCTGATTCGTGCAGTATTGCATCGAGTCAGATAAAATTCTTGCCTTGCACTAATATTGACATAAAGAGCAAAAATCAGAATAGTGAATGTGTTCTGAAGTCCCTATAGGATTTATATTAAGCTCTGAGACTGTTTCTCTTCCTTCATTCAATTATTATTGAAGGCATCAGTTGACATACTGTAATGAAGATAGAAAAATCCGTTTAGTTATGTGATACTTTGGAGGGATGTCATATTTGCTGCCAAGATCTCACCCTGCTGAAAAGCAGCAAGGAACCTGTATTTAAGGAAAAAAAGAAAGGGGGTGTGGGGGGGAAGACAGAAATGTTTTCATTGATTTAAAGCAGCAAAAAACAGTAACAAGAATAAAGAAAGTAGGAGCAGTCTGACTGGGAACACAGGTGAGCCACTTGGGTTTTGCAGAGAGGGAGCACATGGGGAAAAAAATAGTCATTATAAGTTGCCCTTTCCTGCCAAAATACCAAGCTGCCCTTTCAGTAGCAGTTGGAGACTTCCAGCTTACTTTAACCTAGTTTTTTGTTGTATAGTAAGCTGTTCAATATTCCACAATTGGTTTATTTTAGGCAAGAGTGTGCTGAAAGTGGCTGTTGAATGAAAACAGCAACTGGGAACTGGGAGGCTAGGCAATAATAACCTTTCTTTTGTATCCCTCCTCTTGGCTGTTTTAAAAAGAAACAAACAAGCAAACATTTATATCATTGTTTGTGTTTTAAAGTGAGGTTAGCTTGTTTTCACATCTCTCTCTTCTTGAAAAATACATTTCTAAAAGGTGGTTAAATCTTCCACTACCAATTAAAAAAAAAAGAAAAGAAAAAAGTAGAAAAAAAAAATTGAAATGCACTGAGAAAGCCATGAAGCACCTCAGGGAATACATTATCAGTAGACTAATGTGTTGAAAGCACTTTCTGCATTTGGTTGTCTTGCTTCATAAAATGCCATAGACATCCAGTGCATTCTGATAGTGCACTGCTTATAGCTGCCTTAGGAAGAGAATGGACTGGGAGGAAGAGGCAGAGGGCTGGAGGAGAATACAGGAATTTCAATCAGTCCAGAGTAGTTTCAAGAGGTTGGAGCAACCAAGCCCAGTCGATGGGAAAAGAGATAAACCAACAGATTACCAACAAGCATAATGTGCTGCAGAGAAAATGGTCCTGAATCCTTGGGGCTTGCCATTTCTCTGCTAAACAAAGCATATTAGGAAACTCCTTGACAGGTTTCTTACCTTTTGAAAATACCTGATGTAAGAGACAGGCATTTCTGTTGGGGGGGGGAAGGAGTCTGAGAAGTTTGAGATTGTAGCTGTGCCAATTGAGTGTTAAAGTGATTGTGGGGTTGGTTTAGATTTTTTTTTTTTTTTTTTTTTTTTCCCCACCATTTTGTTGATTTCAGAAAATGAGACAATTACATACAGATCTTATTTCAAATGTTATCATCGAGGGCATGAAGCCAAGCTTAAAAAATTGAGAATGATGCACCTTGTTCCATTCTCATCTCCCAGTGCATGGTGCTCTGCAGCTTACTGCACTGAAATACTCATTTCCTGTGGGTGTTTTTACCTTTTTTGAGCTGTTTATAGTGACAATATAAGAAATTTTTTTATTTCTGTTTTTTTTTCATTTGTTTTTAAATAGTTTTGAACAATTTTACCACTTGATAATTTGATGATGGGTGGTTTTTTTTCTAGACTCTACCAATCAGAAGCTGTAGTACAGTGAAAGGAAGGGAGGTTTTCTTTACTGAAGACAACTTTGATCTTAAATAACTCTTACTTAGGAAGTAACATAAAGCACAGCTTCCACTGACTGCTTTGCAAATTGTCTTGATTTTCCATCCTTTCTGATAGTATTTCAGTTTAGAAATCCTATAAAAGGTATTATTGTTCATGAATGAAAATATTTAGTTTAATTTTTTTTTTTTTTAGTTAATTTAGGAACTTGCTGGCAAAGAATGGATGGGAAATAGGTTTGTTGGGGAATGCAGCTGCCTTAAATATGAGATACTTTTTGGTTTTTTTCTGGATTTGTCCTGGCTCTTCAACACAAATAGCTATGAACTTTGCTAGTAAGTGAAACAGATGTCCCAGAGATGGAGTGTTCTTCAGAATCCTGAATTTCATCAGGGTTATTTCACCCTGGGGAAAGAACAGTGTGAGATCATAGAATTAAGCCTTATCATTAAACTAAGGGGAAAAATACAGAAATAAACTGCTTTTATGTTACTTTTGTGTGTGTGTGTGCATGGGTACATGCAAATATGTACACAGAGAATAAGATTTAATGTGGCTTAAATGTTAAGAAGGAAAAATACATTAAATCTATAAAAAAAAAAGGTATAAAACAATTTGTTGTTGCTCCATTTCCTTCTGAAGTCAAACCTGTGGTCCTTTGCTGTATGACATAATGTCTCAGAAGGTATTTATTGCATATATTTGATAGATAGTAAGTGACTGTACCTTTTTGATGCAGGTACTCAGTTCTTTATTCCCCAGTTTTACTTTTTATGAGACAGTTATCAGGTATGCCTGAGCAGTCTGTCCAGAGAGCACTTGATGAATAAAGTGTCCATAGAGGGATCCTAAATTCTGTTTTGATATGGGATGTTCTGTGATAGGAAAGGTAGTCACTAATTTTTAGATATAGAGAACGAGGAAATCATAAAACACTTCTGGAAAGGAGGCAAGCAGGTAGTTAGAGAATGCCTCTTCATCTCACCTGTGACTACTTAATGGTTCAGTATCATAAAATACAGCATAAAATGCAACTGAGGAAGAACCTGATGCCCATTAAATCCTTACACTTACTTCTGGCTGTATTAGCAGAAGGATCATGTGAGGTCAATGCAGATACATGATTTAGCTCTTTATCAGGTTAAAAGTCCAGGTTTATTCATGAAACTACTTTTTGAATGTCATTTGACAAGCTTTATTTCCATCTCAAGGTACTGATAGCTAATCTACTACTCTTCCAGCATAAAAAAAATGGAAAGTGTCAGTAATATCCTGACCATTTAAACAACAGGATGAAGTGTGTGGGTTTTTTTTTTCCTTTGGACTGAGTTGTTCAGAACTGCTTTTGAATACGTGCAGCTAGTCTATGCAGAGGTGATTTACTTGCATGTTTCCAAGGTTTGCTGTTTGTACAGAGAGTCCTAATAAAAAAAGCAGAGTAAAGCAGTCAGTGCCTGGATTTCAGGAATGTTTGAAAGTTTGTGGGTGAGTGATCATGCAAGCTCATGGCAGTTTTCTCCAGGGAAGACTTTCTTACCTGCCTAGCAGGAAATATTGTTTTCATTGTGCTTATTTCCTAAGGTAATTTTGTAAGGTAATAAAGGGCTGAAAATCTTACTGTAACATGTCAACATGCTGCAGCTTCTCACATAATTCAGCTGATTTAACATTGGCAGAGGAGTTTTAGCAGTTCTTCTTTTCTGGTGTCTGATTGCCAAAGAACAAGACTTCTCTTTCTGCAACTTCTTCTGGTTTTGTAAAAACAAAATCATTCTAGTTTCAGTTACATGATCTCACAGAAATGTTAGGTGCTTGAGATCCTCTCCACCCAAAGTCTCTCTGTAGTCCATACATAGAAGAAAATGTCTTTAAGACTTGAAAACAATGAACCAATCCTCCCAATTTCTTAAGCACTTCTATCCCGTTGACTATATAAAGAATGTAGAGATCTCCAGAGGGTGATTAAATCTCCTTAAATTAAGTACCTACCTCTCCCACTTCTAATAGGAAGAAGGTACTTTAGCATAATTGCTTGCAGATAGGAAGAGTCACCCTGACATGACAGGCAGGAGCAATCCATACTGCTCAGCCTGCAGACCTGGTACCATCTGTCTTACTACTGGCCAAAGATGCCTGGAGAGAGAGAGCAAGGCTGAAGCTTTTCTCCTCCTGTTCTTTTTGTTACCCTTTGAGCCACGTGGAACAGCCACAGCAGTGCTGTTTAGCAGGAGGCAGGGCTGTCATCCAGACCATCCAGTGGGAGTATTGCTGAGGTGCAGCAGATGTGTTGTTCTCTCCTGCAGCCTAAGTACTGTATGTCCCATATCATCAGTGGGTACTGTGGTGTTTTCACTTACTCTCACCAAAGTGGACATGTCATGACATGCTGTGACATCATGGATTTTTCTCCACTGTTTTGCAGTGGCTTCTTAATTTGTGACATGATTTTTACTGCAAAATATTGCTTTGGGGAAGGGCAGGCTGATGCAAACAGTATTTGCTTGTTGGCTCTTGGTTTTGTTTTTCTTTTTTATAAGCAGTGGCCATTGCTGAGTAAAAGGTGCAAATGAAAATATTTGTTGTTTTCCATCTCCAATTTGCCTTCCCATTCATTATGGCTTCTGCTCTCCCTTCCTGGGTGCAGACTTTAAAATATTACAGCAAATAACATTCTAAAAGGGTCTTGACAAGCTGTGTTTTAAACAGATTGTTTTTAAAGTTATTTGCCTAATGAGATAGTCAGTGTACTTCCCTTGACTTTTTAGCAAAGCCTGCCTGCACCTTAATTAAGCTAGCTCTTCTTGCTGCAGCAGCATGGAGATTAGCACATTCATGTACCAAACAGTAACCATAAATAGCATTTTCATCTCAAAATGTAATGAGCAGAAGCCAGGAGAATGCAGAATGCAATCTGAATAAAAGAAGAATGGACTCTGGGTTGGGATAGCAACTAGAACTCGCTATGGCTTGTGGATGCTTCCAGCAGTAAATGAAGTTGCCATTTAGGTGGCTGGATAGGTTGCTGACCAAACCTTAGCTTAAAGCAATTAGCACTGTCTGACCTCTAGTTAGACTTCTGATACAAAACCCACTTACCATTAGCTTTTCAGTCCATAGAACAAATCACAACAGATGACAGCTTCCACGTTTTGTGCTTACAGGGGGTTGTTTTTTAAAGCCTAGTGTCACAGAAACTTCTCACTCACTCCTGGTTATAATTCCATTCATTATTTACAGTGCAGTGACTTCAAAGGCAGTTTCCATCTAAAACAAATCATCAGCAAACAATGAAAAATTCAACTTGCTCCATTACTGATCTGTGTAGCCCAACTGACCAGGTTGATTTTAGTTGATCACGACTACAACTCTGAGGCACCTTTGGGGTTTTGTGTGTCTGTTTGTGTGGTTTTTGTTCATTTGGGTTTGCTTTGTTTTAAACAAAGCAGAAACCTTTACCTCTAGAAATATTACCTTTTCATCTTAAGAAAGCCTTTTGCATATTGATGCCTTCTATGCCAAGTATTAGAAGACAAAGAAAAGTTAATACTAATAATGAGATTATTGTCAGCACCGGCACTCCTTTTATCAGTCTGCTCTCATCTTCTTAGGAGTTCTTTATATTGTTTTTCTTTGTTTCTGAGGTTTCCTAGAAGGATGAGAGGGCTAGGTGAGGTTTCCTAGAAGGGTGGGAGGGCAGGGTGAGGTTTCCTAGATGGGTGGGAGGGCACGGTGAGGTTTCCTAGAAGGTTGGGAGAGCTAGGTGAGGCTTCCTAGAAGGGTGAGAGGGCTAGGTGAGGCTTCCTAGAAGGGTGGAAGGGCTAGGTGAGGTTTCATCTACTGGGAAGCAGTAAGGATGAAAAGAAATAATTTTGATATATGCCAGTGGTAACAGAGAAAAGAAAAGGGTTGCTTGGCTGCATTTTGAAAATAAAATTATTGGTAGACAGTGGCAAGAAAGTCAAAGTATTGAATGCTCTTTTTGGATATGGATTTACACAAAAGGCTGTTGTAAACAGATGATTGTCACAGTTTGTAAGTTGATGTGCTGTTGGATGATGTTGGAACATGTTAGACACCAGACAGGGACTGGTCATACATTAATGAGAAGAGTTTTAAATGTGCCTATTCTCTTTCATTCCAGCTGTGTCCTAATTGCATTACTCATAAGCCACAAAAGATTGAACTTCTGTACTAAATCCATTTTCTGAGTACAGGAGTTTTCTAGATTAAATAAAACAATAGTAAAGCAGAAGTGATAATATAGAGTGTCTTAGAGTACCCAATGAATATAGTTTCTGGGTACAAGCTGTCTATAGCTTCGACTTTCATTACTTTTTTTTTTTTCAGTCATAACCAGCTTAAAGCTAAGTTTTTGCAATATTATTGTATGTGTTAGCACCCACTTAATGACTGCTAAGTACAGTTCCTATTCATAGTGAAAGAGTAATTACCTATTTGATATAAGAATTGCTGCCCTCATTCATCTTTGGAATTTTTTCCTTCTTGGGCTTTGAGCTTATGCTCACTGAAACCTGTGCTGTATGAATAGGCACAATGCTCTTCAGATACTTTATTGCTTTGTTCAGTTCTAAATTCTCCAAATAACACATCATTCTGATATATATTACTATTTTAAGTGTTGTTATTATCCTAATGTCAGGTTTATACAGCTAATTCCCACATTATGACAATATATTGTAATGTAAGCACAGAAGTTTTACTCACTCTACATCATCTGGTTTTGTTGCAGCTTGACATATGCATTTCAGTTGCTGTAAATTACAGCTTCTGTGTTCTGCCACTGTCTTCACGGTTCATTATACCTTTGCTGAATAATTTTTTTCTCATTCTCTAGTTTTAACTAGAGTGATATAGTAATTTTCTGAGCCTGTGTATGCAGGGAAGATAATACGCATGAGTGATAACTCAGACACCACCAGAGTAATGGGAGAAGGCCTTATAGAAAAATATCATTTGTTCTGTTTATTCCAGTATTTTAAGTGTCAGTGTCATCAGGATAATTCTTCCTTTGATACTGTGTTTTATTATGGAAACTTAGAGAAGCTGACATGTGCTGATATCTTGGAAAGATGAAATGCTATTATTTGCATTTATTAACTTGTAACATCATCTTATCCTCTGGACTGCAAGATCTATTGATATATCCAAAGTCTATGCTTTTGACTAAGCAATCCCTTTTACTGCTGCAATGCAATTAGACAGTGAATTGCTCTTCTGAAATCTATAGACACAGATGCACTTCCAATGCAACAGCTTAAAAATGTTTCTTGACCTTTATGTGCCATGTGGCAAGTCTCACTCATGCAGGAATATGTCATTCTTAAATGGGTTTTTAAAAATTGTTATCAAAGATGATCTTTATCCCAATATAATACAGTGAAATTCAGTGGAAGTTCAGAGTTTTCTCATAGGTGAGTCTGAAGTGCAGGTTAAAGCAAAAGTCGTCTTTAAATTTCCTTGCAGTATCATCAGTGCTTGCTGTAGTCATTCTTAATGCCAAGAAATCATAGAATGGCCTGGGAAGGGACCTCCAAAGGTCATCCCCATCTGCAGTCAGCAGGGACATCCTCAGCTAGATCAGGCTGCCCAGAGCCCTGTCAAGCCTCACCTCAAATATCTCCAGGGATGGGGCCTGGGCAATCTGTTCCAGTGTTCCAACACCCTCACAGTAAAGAACCTGTTCCTAGCATCCAATCTAAATCTGCTCTGCTCTGTTTTGAAGCCATTGCCCTTTGTCCTATCACCACAGGCCTTCGTAAACAGTCTCTCTCCAGCCTTCTTGTAGCCCCCTCCAGGTACCAGAAGGTTGCTATGAGGTTCCCCTGGAGCCTTGTCTTCTCCAGAATGAACAACCACAGCTTCCTTAGCCTGTCATTGTGGCAGAGGTGCTCCAACTCCTTAATCGTTTCCATGCCCCTCCTCTGGACCTGCTCCATCAGGTTCATGTCCTTTCTATATTGAGGGCTCCAGACCTAGACACAATACTCCTGGTGAGGTCTCACCAGAGCAAACTGGTTATGAGGTGTTGGGGAGAACTCTTAATTATTCACAACTCTTCCTTTCTATTACAAAGCTATATCCAAGGCAACCAAAAATACACTATCTATGACTGCTATGTCAGTTCAATGTTACTGTGGTCAAAATTTTACATATTCTACCTCTTGACCTGCCACTCAGCCATGGCCCCATAGATAAACGACACTTTATACTTGTGTGACTGTGTTGCTTGAATGCTTATTTTCATAAATCCCAGAAGATTCTTGAGAAAAACCCATATGGACAAGGACTTCTGCTTGGTGTTTTATAATGAATTCACAGTTATGAGGTGGAATTGGAGATAAGTAGAAGGAACTGCATTCCTTACAAGGGAACTAAATTCAAGCCTTTACAAACTAGGGGCTCAGCAACTTGTTAAGAAAAAGCAGGTTAAAGAGTCTGATCTTCCCTACTTACAGCAGTGCAGAAGCTTTTTTGCCAGTTTCTCATTGCAAACCAGCTCAGAGTGTGCTGAATGCAGTGCTAGAGAGTCTGTGATTTATCTGAGTAAGAAGCTCCTTGAGCCCCATTGTGTTAAAGACAGAAGGATCAGATGTGTTTTGCACAATATGAGGACATGGCCTTTACATGTAAAACTACAACTGAGTAATTTTGTAGTGTTTCAACAGAACTGTTACTTACACAGATGAATGGTGAGCTTTCAACAGAAACAGGTACTGGAAAATGAGGATGTTTACACCTCACAGTGACAGGTGAAAGTTGTTTTGTGGGTTTTGTCAGTTGGTTGGTTGGGTTTTTTATTCATGGGGTGGTTTTTGGGTGAGGTGTTGGTTTGTTTGGTTTTTTCCAAGTTTAGCAATTATGTTAATACCTTAATGTTTCAAAATGTTCATAATATTTCATATTGTGTCAACCAAAGTATTAAGTAATGTACTATCAGGTGACTTTTTTAGCTTACTCACAGGTAGTCTGGTATCTGCTGCTGTCAGCCAAATTGTCTCATAAATATTGCTCTTCTTCCTGTGAGGTCCAAGAGAATACAAGTGTGTGATTCTTCTAGACAGAAAAAGTAGAATATGACACAATACAGGAAAGACCACTTGGAGTACTGTGTGCANCTGTACTAGTGGGAGGTGTCCCTGCCTATGGCAGGGGGTTGGAACTAGATGATCCTTGAGTTCCCTTCCAACCTTACCATTCTATGATTCTATGACTAGATGTTCCTGTGGTTTTATTTTTAATCCACTCAAACTAAACAAACTTGAGTTGGTGTCAGGGTGGTGGAAGATGTAATACCTGTAAAGACTCCAGAAAGCCTCTTTAGCTTCATTGTCTCAGATGAGGGTATTTGTCTGTGCCACTGGCTACTGGCCAGTTTATTGAACCTTGCCAGCAGGAACCCATTTAGATCAATATGCTGTGGTATAAGTATTAAATGTGTTTTTAAAATCACTAGCTACATTTCTACAGGGCATTGGTTCTGTCAAGAGGGTAAATTGTCTCATGGATTAGATAGAATTGTGTAGAATTCCCCATTTCTTCTACCATTTTACTATCCTCTTTGTCTTATTAAATGCCAAAGTGCGAACTGCAAATGTTGTTACCTCTACCAAAGTGAGAAGACCAGAAATGATGCAAACCTTGGCAAACTGTGAGCTCTTCATGGGCAAGGTCAGAAGCCAGCTGATAGAGAGCATAGCAAGCAACCAGATTTAATAGCAGTCTTAAACTAGCTGCTTCTTGTTCTGTTTCAGCCAAGTCAGAGAGAAAAGACCAGATTGGCAAGAGGGAACTAAAAGGCAAGGTGCCATATGACTGAGTAAAGAAGCAACTCAAAAGCTGAGAATAGGGCTTTTAAGTAGAAGGAAAATGAGGGAAAGTAATGAGCTTCAACAACTATACCACATACAGAGAAAAGTGATGATAAATTGATGAAAGTGATGAAAAACTGATATAAATTCTGTCATGAGATATTTTACTTCCAACATCTGCTAATGGTGCAAGTAGAAACCTTAGATGGCAACCAAAACTGTAGATGTCTTCATCAAAACCTTAAACTTCATTCATAGTAGTTTGCAGTTCCCCTCTGAAGGAAGGCTGAGGAGGATGCTTCAAGCGGAGCATAACTGCTGAAGAAATTTTTTTTTAGGATTAGGTAATTACATGAAAAAGGTGTCCAGCTAAGTGAAATCTGGAACTGGGTGGTGTGGATGATTGCCAACAAGCCACAAGAACCACAATAGCCCCGTACTGTGGAAGAGGAAAACTTGACCAACAAGAGGTCATAGAATGGTAAGGTTGGAAGGGACCTCAAAGATCATCTAGTTCCAACCCCCTGCCATAGGCAGGGACACCTCCCACTAGAACAGGTCACTCAAGACCTCATCCAAAATGGCCTAGAACACCTCCAAGGAGGGAGCAGCCACAACCTCCCTGGGCAACCTGTACCAGTGTCTCACCACCCTCACTGTAGAGAACTTCCTAATATCTAGTCTAAATCTCACATCTGCCAGTTTAAACCCATTATTCTTTGTCCTGTTTTTACTAGACCTTGTCAGTAGTCCCTCCCTAGCCTTCCTGTAGGCCTCCTTCAGGTACTGGAAGGCTACTCCAATGTCTCCTGGAAGCCTTCTCTTCTCCAGGCTGCAGAGCCCTGACTCTCGTAGCTTGTCCTTATAGCAGAGCTGCTGCAGCCCTCTGATCATCTTTGTAACCTCCTCTGGACTCACTCCAACAGTTCAACGTCCTTCTTGTGTTGGGGCCTCCAGAACTGTACAGACTACTCCAGGTGGAGTCTAGATAGTCCCATCACAGGCAGTGATATATTACAGTGCTGTTGGCAGTAACTAAAGTTTTAAGCCTAATGACAGAATAAAGAAAAAAAAAATTAAAATCTGGCAGGCTGGAAAAGCTGTGAGATTAATGATCACCCTTCCCTTGGGGAAGAGATGTATTGGTCATGAGTGACTCATTCCTCTGTGTGATGTAAAATTCAGTCTAGTGTGGGAAGCTTGCTGTCTCCCAGGAGCTTAAATCTGAGGGATGTTGCCAAAACCATCCAGCCAAATGACAATTAGCTGGGACTGCTCATTCATGCAGGCACAACCAATTTCCACGTGACTCTAAGCAGATCAAAAGTGACTATGAGACTCTGGGAGGAAAGCTGAGGGGGTCAGAGCTGTTGTAATGTGTTAAGTCAGTCCTCCTGGTCATGCAGGAAAAATGTGTCCTACAGTGCTGGTATGCAGAAGCAGTGTCACCAAAGAGGACTTTGGCTCTTGACAATAGCATGAACTTGCGAGGAAATACAGGGTGAAATGGAACTGCTTAGCCTGAAGAAAAGAATAATGTTTGCACTTAAAAAAGCTACACAAAGAGCAGGCAGTTTTTCTGATTCTGTGATGGATTACATGAGAAGTAATGGGCTTTAACTGCAATCAGAATGAGTTTGGTTTGATATAAGGAGACCTTCCAATGCTCAGTAGAGCTGTGCTTGCTGATGGGTTTGCATTCAGAGTGTTGTCATGACCAGGACTGTACAAATGGGGTGGGCAGACAGCTTCGATCTGTTGAGTTGCTTTTCAGCCATATGTTAAATCTTTTCTGTTGTCTTGGAATGAAAATATTCCTATCAGTGCTTGCAGCTGCATTCAGAAATGCTAGGGTAAGGCAAACTATGGCTATAGTTAAAGATTTTCTTCCATTTCTGTGGCATTCTGTGAAAACCTCTGGAAGTAAATACTATCTACTAGATAACATATTCTCTAAATGTTACATTGTAATGAAATTATTAGTGAAAAGTGAAATTGAAATTTGAGTTATCTACATTATTTTATTTCCTTGAGATATCAGAAAGTATCAAAACTGATATTTTAAAAGAGACATAGAGATCATTTTTTAACAGTTTTCTGCTGGAAGAATGGCATGAGGTTGCTTGTTCTGCAGTAATAACTAGTGGACAGAGGGGCTAAGAGCTACAGACCTGTTAATCAACCATCTAAACCAGCTAATCAACCATCTGATTGATTATTTGCATGTAGATCATTATTCCCATTGAAACTTTTTCTTGATAAATGCCACTGTCATTGCATTAAATGATGTCACTCAAGCACTAGGTACATGCAGGATGTACTCCATTTCAGATTTGTTTTTATCCTTCATGAATTTAATTCCCTTACCTAGCTACTATGAATTACCAAAATTATAACATACTTTGCAAATGACAAGAATACTCAGCCTTGTTTTTTTCTGTGTGCATACTGCCTTGTTTGTCATCATCCAGGTACAGAATGAAGCACAAATACTACGATGTGTCACATAAACATCAGTCTTGCCTACTACAGTTACCTTTGTGAACTATCAACTGAAAAAAATATTCTACCTCAAAAAAAAAAAAAAATGACTAGATCAATACCATTTCTTCATCACATCTGGGACAATTGCTTAATTAGATTATTTTCCTCTTCAACAATTTGCATATTCAAGCATTTCTGATGGGTGTTTTACAGACAGATGTGTATTGCTGCCATGCTTTGTGAAGGAGAGTGGCCCAGGGTTTTCACTGTTCTCTGACTTCAGAATCTAGTTATTGTCTGTGCTTTAACCTTGTTCTTCTGACAAGTGCAAGTATCTTGAAGCTCTGAGGTGTTGCTGTTTTGATTTAGTAATGTGTTGAAAATGCTACTGCCTCTCTTGCATTGTCTCCTAAACCAGTCATTATGACCTGCTACTCCTACTGTATTCTCAACTTTAAATGCTATTTTAGTGTGTTCTCCAACTGAAGTATAGTAGCTCAAGCATATGATTTTAACTTCAGTCACATAGTCAGGTATGGAAGCTCAGGATCCCACAATGAATCAATAACAGTCTGTGGAAGTGAGTTGTAGATTTCTAGTGCCAGCCACTACCCTCCAATTATTAAACTTGCTTCCTTGTATGTTTCTTTTCCCAATGATAGGAAAGTTTAGAATTTCTTTTATTTAATATTTAAACTAAATCCTAATCATTGTGTGGTATAGGGAAAGGCTATAGCAATATCTAAGTAAAATATTAGAGAAGAAAGTTTTCCTTGGTCATTGAGAATTCAGAGCAAAATAACTAGATATTTATTTTGGAGGACTCTTGATAGCTTTTAGAGTCTATTATTTCCAGATATAGAGGATACATTAAGTTTATATTTAAAGTATTTTCAATACAAGTGACTTAGAATAGATAATTTTAAGAAGATTAGCTAGGACAATCTGAAATAGTTACATTTCAGGTGGAAGTCATTGATATCTTCAAAGGAAGACTGCATCATAGTTGCTAGGTATTCTACCTCTTCCCACAGGAACCTAGGTATGTTTTCCTAACAAGAAGTAAAATGGAATTGGCTACCTATGAAGAAACCAGGTGGATTTCCATTGCCAGTTGTTTTTCTTTGGTGGATAGTAAAATTGTTTTAAATTGGAAAGGAAAGAGGTACTCGGGAGGAATATATTTCACTATTTTGTGAGTTGATGCTTTACTGATGATTACCTCCACCAGCTTTTGTACTCTTAGTGTGATTGATACTGCAGTAATCATACTCCAATGAGCAACTACTATCATGATGTACACCATAATTATCCAGTTGCATCATTATCTGAAGCAATGCTTCTTGTAGCTCCTTCTGGATCATCTGTTTGCTTTTTTCAATTCCTGTTCACAGTCTTTTTAGCAAATCTTCTGTAGAGACACATATGTTTTTCACTTTCAGATGGGACAATAATAGCACTTCCAGACACTGCCTTTCAGTTGTTACATTTGCCTCCTCACTGTTATGCATGTTGCTCCTCTTTTTAATCATGAAGATTCACAAATATCTTCTTTTAAAAAGCACAGCAGCAATATTATTGTTAAGCTAATACCCAAGCATACAAATAGCTGTTGAATATTTCCAGATTAAATGCAGTCATTCATCTGTTAATTTTTGTTACTTCTTTAATTTAAGTGTAAGTAATTGCAGCCCTGTTGTTGGAACATTACGGGCTAGGTTTTGTGCTTTTGTCTTTAGGACTCCCACTGTATTTTCATGTCACAGGCACAAATCTGGTGTTTCTTTGTAATACCCATCCCTTAACTTCCATGCTGGTGGTGCTCAATGCCTCACTGGATCCTTTTGAGAGAGAAAGGAAATGAAAGAAGTTTGGCATGCAGGTTTGCAGTCATAGTTCAGATGGCCATTTGTCCTTCAGTAGTGCTTTTACGTGCCATAAATTGATGCTAACCCTCAATGTGCAAATTATTTCCACACCTCAGTTCAACACCTCTCTTAGGGATCATTTGTATTCAATAGAACTGTTTTTTGTGGGAGCCTTCCTGAGCCTTGCTGGGCTTGCTTTGTTTTCTTCAAAAGTGTTTATCAAATATCTGCATGTCTGGTAGCTCATTGAAACATGCAAGCTCTCAAGTGTCTGTAGCATTGATTATACAAGTTGAAACATACCATCTTGTTTCTCACTTTTGTTCTCATCTAGAAAACATAGCAAGAAGGATTCAGCCTACAGGAATCTGTAGGAATAGACTAAAACAGAGGTCCTGTTTATGCTTATGCATTATTCAGTGTTGTATCAAGCCTCTATATAAATGTTCATATATTCTGTTTTTTCCCTTTCTTCCTTCAAGGAACTTGATGCTGACTTCATTCAGGCTGAATACATTTGCAATTGAATGCAACTAGTCTTAAATAAAATCAAACTGGGCAATAAAATACTAGAAATCATGGCAATAATCCCAGTCTTTCTGTCCTTTGAACCATTTAGCTGGTAAAATGTGATCAACAGAGAATGGCATCATCCCCAGTGGGTCAGGAAGCAAACAGAAATGTTGCATTAAATAGGTCCTATGCTCCCATATTTTCCAAAACACATTGACAGATCCCCTTGCATAGTGTAGTTTATGGATTTTCAGCCTAAACTCTAAAATCTACTGCAGCTTGTAAAACCAGCATCAAGAATTCCTACATTCAGTCCACAGGCAGTTATACACATATTTGAATGTATTCACCACTCTGTGATTTTGTGCCTGCTTCGTTCCATTTTTCTCTGATTCCCTGATTTTCTCAGTGCATGGATGCTGTTGGATAGCAAAATTTCACAACCTTTCCACTACTTAACCTATCACACTGGGCAAACAGAAGTAGGGAAGAGTATTTTTCTGGCTTATTGCTTTTCTGGCATGAGGACTGTTAAATGAAATTTTAAAACAAAGAGTAAATTACGTACCTGAAGCCAAAACCAACTCATCTGCTCACCCCGCTAGAGAGTGATGTGTTCCATGCTCTTATTTGTTTCTCCTGCTGAGCAGGTACAGCAGGCACTGAAAACTATCCATCTGTGGTGCACAGAATTAACTGACCTCTCTGTCCAACATTTTACATGGCCAGCTACATTTTTGGAACATATCTGGTCAGATATGTTTATACCCTTATCACAGTCAATCATGCTTCAGACCATTCTTCTGTGGTAGCTTCCACTAAAATATGTTCTTCCTTTGTTGCTCTCATATCGACATCACTTTGCCAGTTTCCTAGTTAGGTGCAACATTCTGCAGAGTCCTTATTTTTTACCCCACTTTCAGATGATCACCAATTCCTAAGCTACTTTCTCTACAGTTTTCTTAGATTGGTTTCTTTTTTCCTAATGTTCATTCACGGAAGTTGAACCAGAAGAGAATTTCACCTCTGAGCATGAAGTAGAAACTCTCACAATGCTTCCTGTATCTTCCCCTTCAGAAGAGAATTTGTTTATTAGCTTCTTGTTTTGTCTCCTTTTGTGCCATTCTTGGTTTGTTTGTTTGTTTTTTTAATTGCTCTGGATAAGCACATCTTTCTAAATCATATTCTCAGAGTTGCCTGCATGCCTTAGTGTTTTATTTAAATAAAGTTTGGATCCATTTTATTTTAATACCTTATCCACCAAATGTCCTAGTTCCCCTGATGATTCCTCTTGACTTACATTGATGACAGGAGGAAACTGAAGCTGATGTATGTGCAAGAAGAGAGGGTGGAGATGTTCTTCTGACACTTCTGCTTCAGGATGCATTTGAAAACCGAATGAAATTGCTTGCCAGCATGTTCTTGACAATGAGAATTATCCTTTGATGGCAAAACTGTGGGATGTCAGTAACAGACTTACAGGCTTGCTCAGTATTTGCATGAAGAATGCAAAGAGGTTACCACTGCAGCAAACAGTCTGGTTTTAAAATCTGAAAAACAGTTCCACTCACATCTCTGCATACAGTTGTTTAAAGAAGGTATTGTAAACACTGAGGAATTCAGTGGTGATTCTTCTTTTCTTCTAAAAAAGGTTGAAGCAGTGTTAATATTACCTCATGAATTCAGGGCTTTCAAGGCTATGCAGTTGTTTTCTAGGTGACAGCATCTTCAATTTGAAGATGTATTTTGCTCATCTGCAAAAACAATTGTGAGAAGTTAACATAAGGAAGCAAAAAATACATCCTGGGCATTAAGTGTTTGTCATGAATACACGTGACAGATTTACTAGATTTGCTCAAATGCTTTCGGGGCTTATGCTGACAATAAAAACGAACATTTTTTTTGTTCTACTGATGATAGGAATGGGTATGTTCCACATAATTCTTCTTGCATTGGATGCTTGTTTGTAGAAAGCTGACAGTTTTTTTATTTAGGTGGAGTCAATGATCTGCAGGGCTAAATACAAACTCCTCATACCTCAACTGTCTCAGACTTTGTTTCTCTTTGCATTTAACCCAGGGGTATTATTGAATGTTTTAAGAAAGAAATTGCTCAAACAACTATCTAAGCTGATTTTGCACACTTGTATCTTAGGTACAAAGCCAAGAGTAGAGAAAGGGATGTTTCAAAGGCTATCCCAGCCCAATTTTCTACCCTACTTTAAGGGAAGAAATTTGCTTAAATTAAGCTTGGTGTCTTTGGTGGATGTCAGTAAGTTGTTCTAAATTACTGATGTAGTTAAATAATTTATGTAGTAGCTACTAATCAGAAATAAACCCAGCAAAAGACAATGTTGTAGAATTCAGAAGTAATTTTGCTTATATTCTCCTTTCCTGTATTCTGAACAGCAGAATGAACCACACAGTGACTGCAGAAATGTCCTGTTCTTACATGAGCTTGTCAAAGATTTCAGGCCCTTTACTGCAGGAGATTTTCTTGGGTTTTTACTGACATCATTTGGGTTGTCTGATATATGTCTCTAAAATCCAATGTTTTGAGTTGGTTTTTGTCTAATGACCAAGTACTAATCTCTCTCTTTATTCATTTTTGTAGATTAAAAAAATCAACAGGAACTTTCCAGTAAACCAGCAGGTAAGAAAAATGGAGGTTGCTTCATTTATAAGTCTCATTTGAACTGTATTTAATTATGTGGTAATTGTGCATTATTCTAGCTCAGAAATTCTCAGGAGATTTTGTTCAGAGTACCTTGCTGCCTCAAAATACTGTGGGTTTTTTTTTTCCTAAAGTCAAATGGAATTGGAGGGTTTGGTCATAGTAAGATCATGACTAAGCTTTTCAAATTATCACAGTATCAGCAAGGTTGGAAGAGACCTCAAAGATCATCTATATATATATATGTATGTGTCTATGTATCTATATGTATAAAAAAAGGTTTTCTTCAGATGCTTCTTACCCATTTCACTGTAGAAGGAGGGACACACTTTACAGCCTGTATCCATCAATGCTTTAAACTTATAGTAGCCTTCCAGTATTTGAAGGGGGCCTACAGGAAGGCTGGGGAGGGACTATTGACAAGGTCTTGCAATGACAGGACAAGGGGCAATGGGTTTGAACTGGCAGAGGGGAGATTGAAACTGGATGTTAGGAGGAAGTTGTTTGCAGTGAGGGTGGGGAGACACTGGCACAGGTTGCCCAGGGAGGTTGTGGCTGCTCCCTCCCTGGAGGTGTTCAAGGCCAGGTTGGACGAGGCCTTGAGTGACCTGTGCTAGTGGGAGGTGTCCCTGCCTATGGCAGGGGGTTGGAACTAGATGATGCTTGAGGTCTCCTTCCAACCTTACCATTCTCTGATTCTATGATTCTCAAAACATATGAATTCTGTTGTCTAAATGAAGTCATAAAATAATGTTATTTGTGCAAGGTTGTGTGGCAGGCTGGTAGCAGAATTTGGAACAGACTAAATCATCTGACCATCTCCAGGGTCATCCATTGGCAGGCTCATATTACTGAAGGCACTGCAATCTCCTTACAAAAGGGAGTAAGATTCTTGAATAGTTTGTTACAAAATGCATCATGACCACCTTGGCTGCTCTTCTCTGCAGCTGTGCATCAGGGGGTTGGGTCTGTGGGCTGAAGAGGTAGGGCTGTGTGTCTTGAGAAATTTGTTCTTTTTTTTAATAATCAAACTTACATATTCCTATCTGAGAATGAGAGTTTCCATCTCCACAACTGTGTTTAACTCTGTTTTAAAACATTGTTGTAGTTCCTTCAATGTAGAGGCCATTTGAGTGATGAATGAGGCACAAACCTTCTTGCTGGCTCTGGCAATGGAGTTCCAGAAATGCAGAGGGCAAGACAATCTCAGAATTCTTCTCAGAAGTCCTTTATTACAGTATTTTAGAATTCCCAGCATTATAAAGTCTTAAGAGTCCTATTTCCAGATGAAGTCCTGGAAGCCCTTAACAGACAAAGTAGCTAACAGCAGCAGCAGAAGTCCCAAGCATGTCCCTAGCAGTCCCTAACCACCCCCAAGCCACTTTGTTGCTCAGAGTGGCTGTTTGATAACAGAGAGTATATAATTACTTAACTAATGGAGTCCAGACACCTATATGAACTGAAACGTGCTCCCAGTGAAAGGTGCCAGCATGGCAGAAGGGCTGGCTCTGCAGAATGTTCCAAAGGGTGCAAACTGTCAGGATATTGTTTTTGGAACACATGGAATGTTCCTGCTTTGCTCTTTGCAGTGTGCAGTTGGTTAGCTAAGGAATCATGCAGTCTGCATGCATCCAGCAGGGCAGTGGCTGCACAAAACTTCATAACTTAATGAACTGAGGCCACACTAAGGCAAGAAACTCAGGTCAAGTTGTGCATAGCAGATTCCACAGCACTCAGCTCTCGTGCATCCCAGTGTTTTGCAGCCATATGTATGGTCCTGGTGACATTCCCAAGTACCATGGAAATAACCATTTTTCTTGATTTTGATATAATTTAATAAAAACAACATGCAGCTGTACCATACCAGCTCTGTAAAATCACCTCATGTTCTAGCTTAATAGGCTGCTGTTCAACTTGATTAAGGTTACACAATTAAAACAGTCTCATGTACAATAATTTCTAAAAAATGAGCTTAGTGAGTGCTTTACTAAAAGCTTCCTTGTAAGTGCTGTATGAAGGTGAATACACTCAAATGTCACAGTGACTGGCTTGACTGCCACTCAAGCCAGTGTCAGTTTTTGCTGCAGATGTGTTGCATCTCTATTACACTGAAAAAAGGTGAATTGCATTACTCAGGTGGATTGAAAAGACATCTGTTGTAGTGCTCAACATCTGTGTGAAGCACAAAACACGCCATCATTTTGTGGTTGTGTTTTTAATTGGAGAACAGTAACTTCCAAGATGACATTGCTATTGTAAGGACATTTTTAAAGTGGAATGATTAAACAGTGTTCTGCTGGAAGGTGGTGTGTCCTCAAAATCAAGTCATAGACTCATAGAGTAGTTTGGTCAGAGAAGACCTGTAGGATAATCCAGTCCAGTCACTGACCCAACACCACCATGGCCACTTATCCATGTCCCGAGGTGCCATGTCCACACATTTCTTGAATGCTTCCAGGGATGGTGCCTCCACCACCTCCCTGGCCAGGCTGTTCCAATGGCTGACCACTCTTGCAGGAAGGAAATTTTTCCTCATATCCAACCTAAACCTCCCTTGGCACAATCAGAGTGTTTCCTCTCATCTTATCACTTGATATTAGAGATCCCCACCTCACTCCAGCTGCCTTTCAGGGAGCTGTTGAGAGCAATGAGATCTCCCTTCAGCTTCCTCTTCACCAGACTAAACCACCCCAGTTCCCTTAGCTGTTCCTCATAAGATCTCTTCTCCAGATCCTTCATCATCTTTATTGCCCTTCTCTGGACACACTCCAGCAGCTCTGTGTTTTGTGTAGCGTGGCACCCAAGACTGAACTTAGTCATTAGAAGTATGTTGAGGAGAGTGGTTTTGTTCCCTCTTTTTAGGTGTATTTTGTTTTCTTCTGGTTTATTTTTGGTAAATGGGGAAGATGTCTGATTTTTCTTTCTGCTTTTACAAGACTGTCAAATTAATTATTTTTCAGTATGCCATCACTGTACTTCCTCGGAGTAGCCATTCTGCATCTCCTGACTGACAGTTATTGAACTCTCAGTCCTGTGGTACATCTGCTCTTTTACCATCTGTTGTCACAGTAAGGATTTGATCAGGTTTATTTTGAAGGCAAATCTCTAGAATGAAGCTTCTATTGTTAAATGTTTATAGAAACGTGCATGGGGAGCCGAGTTCTTGCTGTTAAATTAAGCAGAAGTGCACAACAGGGTGTAAATTATGCTCTGCTAATTCCCCACGTTGTGTTGTCAGCCATCTATGGCACTCGGCATTGACTGTTCCTCTCTCACATAAACCCCTGAAAGGCTTATGTTGCTTATTAAGCTTATTGTGCTTTCTGAACAGTAATAAGAATACCTATCTATAAAAATATGCTTGGTTCACAGGAAATACTTTTCACTGAGCAGCTCCTTTTAGTGCTTTAGATGTTTTCTGTTACAAAAACTATGCTTTCTGTGGCCAGATGCTTCTTCCCTTTACACTGTAGTCCAGTGTAGCTTTTGAACTCCAGGACATAAAAGTTTTAGGAGCATAGACTGTTAGAGGAAACCATGTAGACAGATTGCTTCCTGAAGATTACCTGATGAGCTAGAAAATGTTCATGTTGTGAGTCACTCAGTGCAGTTATTGGGCAGCATTGCTTATATCCTAGGGCTGCACACGCTATAGCTCCTGAGAGCATGGAAGTCATTTGGACACCTGCTGGAAGTTTAGGCAACAGAATAGAGTGATTGGATCAAGTTCTTATTTAAATCTCAAACTATAAGTCTCAAGCTGTGTATCAAATAATGGCTACATGTCCAGCAAATTCAGTTTTGCCTCAAGTATAGAAATCATCCTCATTTACATATTTTTCTCATTTATCTTCTCATATCTTTTTTTCCCTAGTAGTAACTTAGTAGTCTATAATTTTAGCTACTGCCCAAGTAGGCCAACAAAACCAGGAGGATAGGAAGCAAATTTGAGTGACCTTGTTTAGAAATACCTCTCTTGAATGCATATGTTCTGTACCTTTCTAATGTCTGACAAGTTCCTGAAAGGTGGTAATGAAGAGAGGAAATAAGAAAAGGAGAGAAATTGAATTACCATATTCACAAAAGATATAGATCATAATATTTTTTACAGTTATACTTAGATGAAGTATGGGGGAAACTTTTTTTTCCTTCTCTCACTTCTCCCTAAGTCAGGAATATGCACAGCTTACCAGATACAGATGTGTTCTACCTGACCATTTTGGAATTTTCATGGGAAGCTTCCAACCCAATGCTGCCTGTGATTCTGTGAGTCTATGGTGCATGCAGATCTGGAGAGACGAAAGTCTCTGAAGCAGCAGAGACTTCTGTGTGGCAGCTGAGAAATTCCTGTGGTCAGGAACTTCTGGCCAAGGTCTACACAGACATCTGGCTTGGTTCTCTAAACCAAGTGTCTACCTGCTGGCTCTGGGTGTATAAGTGCTGAGTACCTAGAGTCACTGGATCCGGCTGTCCTGCTCAGAATACCCCAAATTCCATCAAGACCAAGATAAGCATTGTGCAGTTCTTTTCTTTAAATATCCAGCCAGAAGTCATGCTGCTTCCCATTATTTGTTTAACAGCCTACTATTATGGTACTTGCTCGCTAGAAGTAATAGTCACTCATCACTCCAAGCTGCTGCTCCCAGGAGCCTGCCCTAACGGCAGTAGGTGAAATAATATGGCAGCCTCTCCTTCCCTCCTGCTGAAGGAGCCTGCCATGCAAAAGCAGCCCCAGACAGTGGGAGAGAATGTAAAAAGGATCCAGACCTCTATGCAAACAGGCCTTGGAAGAAAAATGATTTCTGTAAATGGAGAGGCTTCTGGTTCTAAGTGTTAATTATCAGCTGGGGTCCACTGGTTCTTTCAGCAAATTCCTGGAGGTCACTGGCCTGGCCACTCTTCTCAGGGCTTTACTATTCCATCAGGGTCTCTTGTCCACCCACACAGCACCCACAGAACTGAAATTTAGAGGTTTGTTTACAATTTCCTATGATGTGATATGGATGATTTCATATCAGTTGAATCACTTGAATTCAGCTGAAAGAGATACTGAAGTTTTACTGCATTGCTCTTTTTTTATAGATCAAGAGGAATATTTATCATTTTCTGCTTAGAAATGAAGCTTAATTAGACCTATTGCTTAATGATCTCAAAGCCTACAAATTCATTAGACAAAGGATTATTTGGTATAGCTAATGAATGATAGAATTACTTTAGGGAGTATTTTTTATTGATTTGAGCATTAAATTTTTATACTGCTGGTTGTTGTTTTCCCTGTTAGTAACTGACACTGGTAATGCTGAACCATCAGAGACACTGTGCAGATGCATCAACATTTTCATGTTTTGTTGGACAGCTGAGTGGCCTTGAGTTATTTCTGATTAATAAGAAATAAATAAGGCTTCTTCATTATAGCCCTTCTCTCAGTAAACTTTGCTGTTATGCAGTGGTTAGCACTTGCTGGACATAGTGGTGGCCAGAATAAAGAAATTTAATAACTGACTTTGCTCAGAAGAGACTTCTGTCTCTTTTAATTACAGCTTATAAAGAAATGCTGGCTACCCCATNGTGGCCTCCTCTGGACCTGCTCCAACACTTCCATGTCCTTCCTGTGCTGGGAGTTCCAGAACTGTACACAGGACTCCAGATGGGGTCTGATGAGAGCAGAGTAAAGCTGACTGCAATAGTAGTATGATTATATCAGTAGATAATAATATTTTGAAGGACTATATATATTTATTTTTTAATTGGCACTCATAATCATATATATTTCTGTGAATGAGAAGCTTTGGTTCAAATGGTGGTTTAGGTTGTGCACAACACTTCCCCTAATGCTGTAAGTTCTCAGAAATTAGCAACTTTGCTTGAGCATTTTTCACCATCTCAAAATAAAACAAATTACCTAACTGCCAGATGACCTTCCCTAGACCTTCTTCCTCACGACAAAATTATGGTGCTGCTAAGGAACTAAATAAAACTCATGTGACTACTCCTACTTCTTCAGTCACGCTCTCTTTGTTCAAAACAATTCATTAACTGCATGTGGATTCTGAAAGGTGAGAAAGTGGATTTATGCAGAAAATGTTGGTTATACTCTTGAAAATATAATTGCACCTCTCAGTGACTTTTTCTTTGTAGATCCAGAGAACGTCTTAGGTTGAAGGGACTTAAAGATGATTTAGTTCCAAGCCCCCAGTCATGGGCAGGAATACCTTCCGCTAGCCCAGGTTGCTCAAGGCTGCATCTAACCTGGCCTTGAACATCTCCAGGAAGGGGACATCCACAACCTCCCTGAGCAGCCTTCTCCAATGTCTCACCACCCTCACTTGAAAGAATTTCTTCCTAATATCCAGTTTAAATCTCCCCTCCTCAAGCTTCTGTCCTTCCTTCTCCTCCTCTGCTACAAGCCCTCATAAAAAGTCCCTTCCCAACTTCCTTGTAGGCTTCTTTCTGGTACTAGAAGGCTGCTCTAATGTCTCCACAGAGCCTTCTGTTTTCTATGCTGAAGATCCCCAACTCTCTGAGCCCTTCCCCATAAGGGAGGTTCTCCATCCCTCTGATGATTTTTGTGGCCTTCCTCTGCACCCACTGCAACAGTCTCATGTCCTTGTGCTGGGGACACCAGAACTGGATGCTGTGCTCCAAGTGGAGTCTGAACAGAGCAGAGAGGAGTGGGAGAATCATGTCTCTCATCCTGCTGGTCACATTTCATTTAGATATAATCAATATATGCTTAAAAAAACCCAGCTACTGAAAGGCAATGTAGTTTTAGCCTAAATTTATTCTAATTTTTTTGGACACTTTATGTATATTTATTATTTTGAGGATATACAAGTAGTAATTGTGTTCTTAGAAAAACTTAAGAACACTGTAAGCTTGTAGAAGTATTTTGATAATCAGGACAGAAAATAATTGTTTCTTAGTATAAATAGCAAAAGAGATTTTTTCCAAGCATTAGTAGCTATTTCCCTTGCTTTTAAATGCCTAAGAATGGAAGGTAAAAATTTGCCTCCCTAATAGTTGTCACCCAGAAGCTGTGAGTAGCATTATTCCTTAGAATTTTGATGTTAGTTTCATCAGAAGTTAAAGTGTTTCAATATAGTATTTTAAGTCTAAACAGGCTTTTGTATACTTTCATAGGTATTTGCATTGCTGATTTTGTGAATAGTTCAAACTTCAACCTGACAAATGTATAAAAAGATTTCTCAGTCATGTCTTGTGAAGTTGTTACCAAAAAAGGGATTTCTGTCACATGTTTATTCTGCTGTGGAAGCAGCAAAATCAGAGGCTTTTAAAAGATAGCTTGAGGTATGCATTGAGCATTTGCAGATTTCTGCTGACTTTATGAACACCTGAAAGTGTAAACATCTAATTCTATAGAAATGTAGTATTAATGGTATACACATTCAAAACATCTATTGCCAAAAATAATTGTAAACAAGTCTACCCTGCTAACCATCATCTGATTTTTCTCTGTACTCAGTTGTGGGAATTTTTCTTCTGTTGTTATCTTCTCCTCTGAATGGAGCTCAGCAAGCAGAAATTTAGCAGCCTTTCAGGATGTTAGCAAAGCAGCAACCTGAGTAGCACGATCTTTCAGAGACAGCCAGGTAGCCTAAATTGCTCTAGTCCTGTCCAATTTCTGTTTACCACTCCTTGTCAGAGATAAAAAAAAAAAGGAAATCAAAACAGTATCTGGAACCAGTCATGGAAATCTAATTGAAAAGTGCTCCTGGGGCGAGTTAAGAATGATAATAAACGATCCTAAGTGCTTCACTCACACCAGTACCTGAGAAAGATGAATATGTCAGCTCTTTGTTTGGTGGCACTATCAGAAGTCTGAAAGACACTATTTAGTGACTTGTAATATGCTGATCCTTTTCATTCAGCATGTTTCAGGAGTCTAACCTGAGGTGACACAGACGAATGTGATGCATTGTTCATCAGAAAGGAGAAGACATGCACTCCAACTCAATTATCTGAAATAATGATTTGATCTATTTATATCTTAGAGCCTGAAAAATATATTTATGTTGTGTACATTTCTGGGTGGGGAGGGGTGGAGAGGAAGTCATTAATCAAAAGATAAGTCCTAAACATAGTCAAGCTACTAGGCTCTAAAATAGATGATGTTTACTTTTCTGCCACCTGAGTGGTGAGCTTTCTGTACTGCACTGTTATCTGTTTAAGCCCTCCAAAGCCCAGGAATTTTATCTTGCATTAAAATTTAAAGCCCTCCTTGTGCTGGCTCATAAATTCAGTAGGTAAAAAATGGAATTCGAATGTGACCATACAGCAAAAATTTTCCCAGTTAAAAAACAAACCAGACTCCAACTGGTTGCAGTTACACAACAACAAAAGGAGGGAAGGAGGGGGGAGTGATGACAGTGTGACATACAATAGTGTTTGTTAGTCAGGATGTGTAAGACCTGCTCATTATCAAAGTGTTTGCTGAGAAATGCTCTGCTGAGAGTGTCAGAGGAGGTCTGAAGCTTCTCAGGTCAGCTGTCAGATGCCTGTGATGGCAGCAGAACTGTCTCCTCAGTGATAAACCTGGCAGCCAAATGAACCTCTTCAGTGATGTGCTAAATTGCTCTGAAGGTGAGTTGTGTGACAGGTGAACAGGAGAAGTCTCTGCAAGAAGAAGGGAGGCTCATTCAAGTGAGGAAGGCAGAGTGCTCTAGATAACACAACATGTGTTTTCTCATCATCCAGCTACTATACCTGTAAAGCAGGAAAAAGCTTAACTAAAACCCATGTAAAATGCAAACATCACTTGTACATTTTGTGGGGTTCACCACAGCTAGCTACCTTAGTTGATGATTATTTATTTTTTAAGTTACCCAGTCAATATCCTGCAAGCCAGGACTAGCATGAGCCAATTCTGCACTCATTCCTTCTAGTAAGTTTACACACACCCCTCAAATTAATATAGATTGGTATCTGATATTGCAGTTTGCATTCAAATCTCTTTGTACCAACAGCTGCATAAGGTCTTCCTGAGAAAAAGTCTTAGTACAGGCATGCTGTCCTTTCTGAATGCTGATCACCTCTATTAAAATGAGCAAATTTAAATTGTAATGAATTTCAAATACATGTAATTGTTCATTGACTTAAATAATTTAAGGGAGGCAAAACCCTACCAACTTGTAATGCTGACATATTGACAAAGGCACTTGGTTGCCCAATTAATGTTTAAATTGACTTTGTCCTTACAAGAATTTATTTCAATGAGCAGATACTTAGAAGTCTTAAATAAATCAAACGAGTGCCTTGAAATAAACTGTAGCTGTTAACGCGTAACACTGCATGAAAACCTGAATGGATGAGAAGCTTTTGAGACACCTGGAAAAGCAGAGTGCTGTAGGCACATGTAGCCATCACTTCTCCAGTCTGTGAAGGGAGTGAAGGCATGGAGCAGTCAGTGTAGTCCTGATTGCTAGAAAGGTCTGGTAAAGCTCATTGGGCTCAGGTTTCTCATGGGAAGGTATCAGATGTGAAGTAAGCTTCAATGCAGGGTTTTTAGACAGTGCTGTTAATGCTGGATGGATGTCTGCAGAGGTCCAGGCAAATATTGTTACTCTAAACAACCTTCTTCACTCTAATTATAATTTTGCATGCTAAGAAAATACTCTGAAATATACTCTGTTCTCCTTTTTTATACCAGTGTTCAGTTATCTGGAGTGTAAGGGGAAAATAATTTTCCATTACTAAAAAATATTTGTTGTTTTCTCTGCTGCTGTTTGTTTTAAGACCCCTAAAGACTGCTGTATGTTTCATGTAATAGTTTAGAAAACACAGCAGGACAAAACCAAATGGAGAACTTATGTTCAGTCTTGGTCTGGTAACAAGATGAAGGACATTAAGCTGTGTGAGTTAAAATAAATATTTCTCTGTTCAACCAAGATCACCTGGAGCAGGTTGCCCAAGCCCATGTGCATCCACAATACAAACCAAAAATAGTTCAGTTCTGAATGTTAAAGTACAGAAACAGAAGTCAAAGGAAGTATTTGCCAAAGTCATTCCTTTTGCTATTAGTAATTTCATCATGTGATTTTTCTACAAAATACTGACCAGGTCTGATGTTCATTTGCCACAAAACATAATGGAGCAGATGACTCAGTAAATGATTATTTTAAATTTAAATTTGAAAAAAAAAATTATATAAAATGACCTTTAGTTGCCATTTCTCTTCTGTTTCTTTGAGATTAGTCTCCCCATGCAGACTGCCTTATTTTAGTGGGCTTTAGGAAGAAGGTATAAAACAGTTTAAAGGAATAATAATCATAATAATTAGGGGAGAAAATGACAGGCTTTTCAACAACCCAGAAAATAAGANTTCTGGGCTGCAAGCTCACACTGTCTGCTCGCATCCAGCTTCTCATCCACCAGCACCCAAGTCCCTTTCCACAGGGCTGCTCTCTAACATCTCATCCACCAGCCTGTACTGATAGTGAGGATTGTTCTGTCCCAGGTGCAGGACCTTCCACCTGCTCTTGTTGAACTTCATGAGGTTCACCTGGGCCCACCTCTCTGTCCTGTCCAGATCCTTCTGGAATATTTTGACTATCTTGACAGTAGAGTGTAATTTTTCTTGTGTTCATTCAAAATTGTGTATGATTAGCTGACTTGGGGAGGGTGGGAGGGGAATTTTAATCAGCAAGAAATCCTAAACCTTTTAAACATAGGAGCGATTTTGGCAGTGATTGCATTACAATCACTCTTTCTGTTCCATTTTAGTGTGATTTTATTGGTTTTCTGCCAACAGTTTGCTGTAATGGATTTTGAGAGTATGCACACCGAGATAATGCTATTAAAACCAGGCTAGAGAGCATTATCTGAGTTCCTCATCCCTCGTCATCTTTCCCCTGTGTTGTCTGACATACTCATTTGTCTTCTGACTCCATGTTTATCCCACCGCCCTACAGCACTGTTTCACATACATGTATGAGACTCCCCAGATGAAAAGCTGTCAGTACATCTGTTCTGATCTTTGAATTGCTTCAATCATTTCATGTCACAAACATTTTGTGTTTTGAGGAAAGTTTCTTGCAGTTTTATCTCACTGTTCTTCCTAAAATGTAGTAAAATTATGTATTAAAAAACAAACAGACAAACAAACCCAAACTCTGGAGGAGTCTCTCTGAAAGTCAAGGCTATTTAAGTCATTTCACCAATATGACTGATATGAAATATGGAAATTTATGGCAATTTATCTTGCTTGATTAGGACATCTGTGTGATGTAAGTACCTATTAAATTAGGAGATTATGGATTTTTGACTGAAGAAAGTGTCCTGTTTCATTTATCATTTAGATATAGATTTTTTTAAACTCTACTTGATTTAACTCATAAACCTTAATAACTTATTGAATCTTTGTTACTGAGCCAGCAGGCAGCAAGTTAACTAATTTCTGTCAGCGTTTGATTTTGAAGAATGAGCTGCTTCAGTTAAGTTGGAAACCACAACTTCAAAAATTATCTTTTAACTGGAATCTTATCACAAATCAATTCTGCTTCCCCCCCTCCCACGTTGTTGTTAGTGGTCAGTAATTTATAGGGATCCAAATAAACTTTTCTAAGGCTCAAAGACTAATTTGGTTTTAAATTATGAAGGGCCATGCTATGCATTATTTGTGGTTCATGCTTATTTCCATTCATCATGTGTCTGTGGTTGTAAACACTCATTTTCAAATAGAATCATAGAATGGTTTGAGTTGGAAAGGACCCCCAAAGGTCATCTAGCCCAACCCCCCTGCAGTGAGCAGGGACATCATCCATTAGATCAGGTTACCCAGAGCCCTGTTAAGCCTAACCTTGAATATCTCCAAGGATGGAGCTTCAACTACCTCCCTGGGCAACCTTACAAACTTCTCTATTTTTACTCAAGTCCAAGATGTTCCAAAACTTGCAACTCAAATGTCATATTCATTTACTATGTAGATATATATCTACACATGCAGTATTAACTAGAAAAGTTAAGATCTCTTTCCAAATAGTTTTCTTGAAGCTGTTCATAATCCAAGCTTTTTTAGAAGCATGTTTACCAGTAACAGAAATGTGTCTAGAATGGAACCTTCATTTTGTCCCACAAGTGAGGAAACTTTGAGAGTTTCTCGGCTTCATTATGTAAAGATTACAATATTTTGTCTAACTTTACATATTTGGTGTGGTTAGATAAACAGAGATCACTTTAGAAGTGAAATAATTACTAAGTGTTTGTTCAGTTTTGATCTGTTTTTTATAATCTATCTCACGGTATTTCATTTAACTCCGTCGGTTTTGCAAGTGGTCCTTATTCTAATAACACAGCCTTTGCTTAACAGTTCTGTATGTTGAGTGGTAGGTGTTAAATCTGAAGGAGAAAGGCCTTTTTGTTAATGAAACCTTGCTGCAGCAGATTGTTTGAAAAATCAATCTAATTTCTCCTCCTGATGTACATACAGAGGCAAGGGGGAAATACTGAAAGGAGCAATTGCCTTAAATCTGGTGGCTGCTTTAGCATTAAGGCAATCAGATGTGAAATATCAATACATCTGCACAGCGTGAGGGACTGCAGCCTGTTCTCCTGATGAACAGCACAAGCAGAAATGAGGAATGGGAAAAAAGAAAAACACTAACTGCAAATAAATTGCATGCATTGCTACAGTGATATTAAATATCATCAAGCAAGTTGATATCTTACTGTGTGTCTGATTTTAATGAAACAACTCAAGCTAGAGTGAAAGAAATTAATTTTAATTAATTTAAAAGCACAGATGTCTCAATTCCTAAAAATTAGAGATCATCAATCATAGAATCATAGAATGGTAAGGTTGGAAGGAGACCTCAAGGATCATCTAGTTCCAACCCCCTGCCATAGGCAGGGACACCTCCCACTAGGACAGCTTACTCAAGGCCTCCTCCACCCTGGCCTTGAACACCTCCAGGGTGGGAGCAGCCACCCCCTCCCTGGGCAACCTGTGCCAGTGTCTCACCACCCTCACTCTAAAGAATCCTCTTTTGGTTACAGGGAGGACGATGTGCCAGACTTCTCCATATAACAGTACAGGTTTTTTATACTCATGTAGCTTTTCTATCTAGCCTCTCTCAGTCACTGAGCTCTAAATATTCCTACAAAGTCAGAGGAATGGAGATCGACATGTGTCTGGCACCAGATAGCATTAAAAATGAACAGAAATGAGGGCAATCTGAAGAGACATTGAGTTGAGATAATGTAAAGCTTTTCTAACTATACCTGTTCTGTGTTTTGGGGTGTTGGTTGCTTTGGGTTTTGTTGGCGTTTTCTGTTTATTTGGTTGTTGGTTTTGTTTGTTTGGTTTTGTTTATTTTTCTGTCACCATTTAGGGATGGAGGAGATTTCAGAGAATGTGGCTTGTTAGGTATTGCACAGCAACACAGTGTTGAGCACTCTGCTTGATTCTTGAGTAGTGTGGTACAGGTCTGTCATCACTTTGAGTTTTATAAACTTGTCTAATCACCAATCCAGCAGATACTTAAACACACCTTATTCACTTTACCCAGGACTATATTGCAGCATTAGTGTTTTCTATTGGCAAAAGAATTAAATGTTGAGGTTTCACTGTAAGTGTTAGAGGAATGAACTTTCTCTCTGTCTCTGTTTATAGACCATAAAATATCTCGTAAACGGTGATGCAGTGTAGCAGTGTAGATTTAGTGCATAGGGAGGGTTGAAGAAACTATTAATTACCAGAGTGTTACAATAGAATCCAGCAGAATAAAAGAAAGGAAAAAAAACCCACCATAACCAACCAAAACCCAAATGGCAAGCCCAACAAACACCCTGCACACATTTGTTTTATTCTTTATTCTATTAAGAACTGTTGATGAAAATTCTCCTCCCAGCAGCAATGAAATGTACTTGTGTGTGAATTATTTTTTAAGTGCATGATGTACAGAATCACAAAGGCTGAAGCATGCAGTACAAATACTCATTTTAGGTACATTTATGCTGTTGGTAAATGTACTAACTCCTTGACTGTCAATGTGATTGGAATTATTTTTCCCTAAGCTCTTTTCCTTATGTTGTCATTACTGACAAAGAGTGCCCCATGCCTACTTCATGTAGAAATCAGCTTCACAAAGAGATTTAAAAATAGATCTGTTCCATTAGCAACACTGTATGAAGTATGGGTTGATGTCTTTTCTGTAGCAGTAGTGTACCAGTGCACAGTGGAAATTAAGTTTATTAGCAATGGTATGGTTATAAATCAAAAGTTGCATGATGTGTCTGCTCCCTGCTCAGATGTTCTCCAAAAGTTGTCTTAGTGGTGACTCATACTCTGTTTCTCTTTAAGGCTTTGATACTAAATTACAAAAACATAATAGCTGGATAGGTAGGGAATTAAATCCTAAAGTGGGTTTGAGTAAGTTCTAGTTCATGTGTTGGAAGATCTGCAAGCAGTGGTGACAATCAACAGCATTCTGCTTACTTCTTAGATGTAATCTGTTCAAAAGAGCGTCTGAAAACAGTCTGTTAATTTGCTATTCCTAAGCAAGGGGGTCCAGAACTCCTGCACAGGGACATTTGGAAGGAAAAAATAAGAAAACCTGTCATTATTTGGAAGTAAAATTAGTAATTCATATTGTTTAATATGTAATTGTGAACTTTTCTGTGGAGGTTGCCTCTGTGTCATGGTGTAACAGCAGTTACTTGATTTGTATTCCTGCCTGTTCCTTCCTTCCTTCACTTGAGTTACCTTTCTCCAGTGTGATCTGTCAGCAAACATGTAGAACTACTTCAGGGAGTTTTTAATGATATATTAGACCTTTAAGATCCACTGAGTCTGTGTTTCATCTTTTTTTTTTTGTTGTTGTTGCTAGTAAATATTTGTTCTGGCCTTTTGGAATTGGCATCCTTTATGCAAGTATGCGATCCTAAGTGACTTGCCAATACACAGTATATTGTGGCAGTGGTTCAAGATTTATAGCTGTGTGAAATGTGACAGACGTGAGCTTATTTGCATGAAATATTTACAATTCATCTGAAGGAAGTGTCTGAGAAATTTGTCATCACTGTTGATTTTTCTGTCAGATAGTCTACATGGGCTGGACGGAAGAACGGGAACAAGACTCCCTTCAGGATCGAATGTACACACCAAAGTTTCTAGCATTGAGGGGATCTTCCCTATATAAATTTTTAGCACCTCCAGTAAGTATATTTCCCATGCTTAATGGGGATAAATATTATTAAATATTTTCATGTAATGAGTACAAAGCTTTCACAGTGAGCTGTCATCTGTTGAACTAACAGGGTTGCAGCTTACAGCACTGCAAAGTCCCAGGGTATGTGGTATAGAAAGCAGCTGTTCATCAGATAATTGGGCATCTAAAAAAAATTTCTTTACCTGAGCACTTAGGAAAATACAAGAGAAATCTACTGATGCTGAAAGGGGCTTTTTATTTTCCTTTAGCAGAAGAAGCCTGAAGCAAGATAGTTCATTTTAAACTGAACTATTGCAGTGAAAGTGCTGAGATGTGGGGAAATAGCAAAGCTTTTGCATGGTGTGGGAATGGCAACGTCTCTGTATTTAGCGTTCATCCTGAATGTAACTTTTATGCTGCTTGAAAGCACCAAAAAGAAGGTGAGGAAGCAAATTGTTTAGGCAAAACATATTAATTGGAATCTGACTGGCAGCACTGAGCAAAATTTAGCTGTTGTCTCACACTTAGCAATTTACTTTCACAGTTTATAGCGCATCTAAACTACAGCAAGCACAGATAATCTCTAGCTAACTTTTAAGCTGATACTAAGGAGTGTGAGTGAGTAGCATTCACACACCAGCGACAGGGAGGGTCGTGGGGAACCATTTATTCTGTTTATTGTGTCACCTTTCTGACTGCTGTTAAACGCTGTATTGCCTGATCTAGGGTGTAGCTCCTTCCTGCCTGAATCAGTTTGAGTTGACAGGAACAAGGTCACAAGTCCAATCCGTCTGCAGTGAGCAGGGACAGCTTCAAGCAGAGCAGGTTGCTCAGAGTGCTGCCTAACCTGACCTTGAATGTTTCCAGAGATGGGATATCTACCACTTCTCTGTGCATCCTGTTCCTCAGGTGGTTCAAAGCCAACTTGCAAGTCTGTGCAGGATTCATTGGCCACTATTGATGTTTGTTTAACAACGTATTTAAGAACATGTGAAAGACATGAGAAATGGATGTTAAGTCTGAACTGAAAACTGTGTGTGCTTAATGTTGGTAGTCTTCTTCAGTGGTATGAAATTATTTGGAGTTTGGCTTTCATTGGTAGCTATTTTTCAGGATTGGATTAAAACGTCAGATTATGTTGGCAAGCATCTTTGATTCAAAAGCAGCTATCCTGGCTTGGTCAGGCCTACCCCAGCACATGCTGCCCATCACATAAAATCATCTCCATTCTAGACACTAGATAGAGGCAGAAATAATGCTGAGCTCATTCAATATAAAAGAGGAATATTATTAATTTGTAAGTGCTATGTAAGGAACCACAAGCCTCTTTACTGAGGATTCAGTCAAAAGTTTCCAGGACCATTATGCTGCAGTTAAGTAAATGGGTGATGAGTGATGATTAATGGATGTGGGAGGAACATGTTTGTAATAGGGTTGTGAACCATGATGATGTGAATTAGGACAGTTCAGGTAAGCTGCTGCAGTATGAGACAAGCCACTGATTTTTGAAGTGTTTATAGGTCTCGTTTCAGCTGAGCTGCAAGCACAGCATGATTTTGTTTTGCCAGATTCTGGTTCTTACTCTAAACTAGAAAGACAGTTCAAATGTAGAGAAAAAAGTTTTTTGTCTGTGGAGTAGGAGGGAAGCAGAGTGACAAATGTGCTTTGTAAAGGACAAACAGAGGAAGAGTTCCTGTAGAACTACTTCAAAACATGTAATGTATGGAATATTTGCACACTTGTATACCCAACAAAATTATCTTATCAAAGGCTGCAGTAGACCTGTTTCAAAAGGACTTCTAAAATCCTGTTTTCTTCATCCAGATACAGTTGTGCTTGCTGTTCTGCAGGTGTATGTGTTCATCTCTTCCAGGCATTACAAAAGACTAAGACAAAACTTCTAATGCCACAGTTCCAGAGCTTCTGTTTGTGAAATGTGCAAAGTGTAGTTACAAGAAGAAAAACATTTTTAATTATATTTGCAGCGTAAACTCCTTGAATTAAGTTGTTTTCTGAACAGAGATGTGTGCCAACTTTTTAAGCAGAAAATCAAATGCAAGTATTTTCCTGGTGTCTGCCAATGTCTAACACATTAAGGAAGTCTATTTGAACAGTGTGTATCCTTTCTTTATCTGTTTGATCAATAACAGTTCTGCTTTCCATGCTCAAATAAATGAGCAGTTCTAACATATCTTATTTGCATTTTGAAAGCTTTAAAGAAAATTACTCTTTTTTTTTTTTCCTTTCCTTTTTCCGTTATTTCTTGATACATTTTCTCCTTTAAGTTATTAACTGTGTCAGGTCTGGCAGGTTTATAGTTGGAAATCTCAGGTAGAATGGACTTTAGTGGATAAAAAGCTGCTAACCTTTTCTTCTTGCTACTCCAGCTTTTAAATTAAGATATTAAAAGTGAACAGGAAAAGCCATTTCTATGAATGTCTTAATTCTACAGTTGCTTTTGCTGTGCTCTTATCATTATACAGAAATAGTTTTATTTTGGCCCAGGAAGTCCCTTTACAAGTACAAACAAAAGCAGATAACTAGGGTAAAAAGGGGAGCTCTGATGTTATTTTTTTTTATTTCCCAAAGTGTGGAGCCTACAGTAAACTTCTAAACATAGCTCTGATAGGCTTTGTGCTTCAGCAGCAACAGCAACTATTTTTTCTGATGGGGCAATGGCATCAGCTTGTGTGGCTGGTGTTTTGGGCTCAATGGAGCTAGCTGTAGCAAGACTCCTCTCCCCATTTCCCTGTTCATGGTGATAGTGATTTTTTTTTACCCGCAGTAGAAAGAGCAGCTTTTTATTTCCCCTTTCTTTCTTCCCCTGAAAAAGGCATTTTAGATGTTGTTCTTCACATCTCTGAATACCTTCTTAAAACTGAAACATAAAGATTGTCTATTTCCAGTATTTCTTTACTTCCTCATTTTGTATCTAACAGTTGATTGAGTCTCAGTATTTAGTCATCCTCTTTCTTAGAAGTATGGTTCAATACCCATTCTTCAATAAGGTAGTGAAAGCTGAGTTTGACTGCAAGTAAGTAAAATTCTAATAGAAGAGGAACTGTGACACTGAATTTTTGAACTTCTTAGTCCTGACTGTGTTTTCCTCAAAGCAGTTTCAGTTATAATGGAGTTTATATCTAAAAATCAATTAGAGATAAAGTTTTCTCATACCACACCAAAACAATTTTGATCAAGGATGTTTTATGCCAAGGGATCCAAACCATAGATGCTTCTCAACCATGTTCTGTCCATTAATGATTGCTTTTTCTCTAGACAGAGCTTTATCTTAGATAATATTTTCTTTTTGTATGCTGTGAATACCATTTTATGATGAATTATTCAAAGAACCTTATATTCCTTAGTCCTCATCAACTACTTCATCTTGCCTAACAATTGTAATGATACAGCTGCATTCCTTTGGAGCTGGGCTTCAGTTCTTCTTACCAATAAGACTATTTTTTCTTTCATATATAGTCTCAATTTTCTATTTTTTGTGTTCTTCTGTCTTTTGAGACTGTGAATAATTCTCCTTTTTCTCTCAGTTGCCTTGGAAAGTTATTTTTAGATGGCTGTGATATTGCCTTGACTCTTCCCTTAGTGAATATATTCATCTATTCCTTTGTGTCTTACTTAAGGCTTAACCCTTACCCTTGCATGATTTTACCCAACTCATTTATCTCCACAGGTTTGTTTTTTTTTTTGGCTAAAATAGCAGCTTTAGATTGGTAGTTAACAGCATTTGTCAAATCTTGAGACAAAGAGGAGAAAATGATTACTCCTGAAATATTTGTTAGAATTTAGGAGTAGATTAATCTTGGTAAGAAAAGATATGTTTGCCTCTATTGTTTCTTGTCATTTTCTCCCCTGGATTTCAAGGCCTGTAGGACGTGTGAGACATTGGAGGCTTGAGCGGATTTGCAAACAGTGCAGGTGACTGGGAGCAAATTGCAGCATGCAGTTAAAAGGAGGGAAGCAGGGAGAAACATACCCTCTTGTAGTCAGGGTCCTTTGAGGGGAATTCAAGGGCTGCATCCTCTCAGGATCTAAGTGCAGCCCTCACCAGTTCCCAGGGGAAGGCTTATCATTCAGTGGAGATCAGCCTGGCAGCAAAGACACTGTGTTGTAAGCACAAGGAGCCAGGCAGCGCCTGGATGGAACAGTAGTTACTGCTCTGAGGCAGAGCTTGGCTTTTCTGTATGCATTATGCTGGATATGAATGGTTTAGGGAGAGATTTTTTTCAATTTTTTTTTTTTTAAATAAACTTACTTCTTGAAATAAAAATAACTCTTGTTTGTTTGTTTTCCAAGGTCACAACCTGGGACTGGACACGAGCTGAGAAAACATTTTCAGTTTACGAGATAATGTGCAAAATTCTCAAGGTATGATGAGAAAGTATAAAATAAATTACCACTTTGTCAGACCAGTTGACAAGCCAGAGCATAACACTGCTACTGGAAACTGCATGTTACCACCTAGCAGAAAGGGATCCATTTATTTCCCTTTCAAGTCAGGATCGGAAGTCCTGGTGTTAGTAGAGAGAGATCCAAACTAGAAGGCATGGCAAAACTGGGACTAAACTGATTTTGACTAGGAAACTGTTTCTTTGTAATGCTGTGTTTTGTAATGCAGTGTAACTTGTCTTTCTCTGAGATGCTAAAGAAATAATGTTCAGTTCCTTTGCTGTCAAATATGTTGATGCAACTAAGAGTGGCTGCACTGTGAGATTTCACTAGGCCTGAAAGCAGGGTCCTTAAAAAATGCAATATTGTTCTGAAAATATTTTTGTCTCATTTTTTCCCATTTTCTTTTTACCTTAACTGTGATAAATGGGAAGAAATAATGAAATATGTTTAGAAAGCTAAAGCTATAGGTAGGAAATTGAATAGGACCATTGTTGTACATCGTATTTAATAATTAATTCTAAAGTCATTCAGAATTTTTGTTTTAAAACCAGTGAAAACCAGTTTTCCAGTATTTCTTGGTCTAAAATATGAAGAGAGAAAAAGGAGATGAAAATCTAAATATTATCTCTTTCCAATCATCTGATTGCTGTCCTGTGTATGTGGGGTTTGGGGGTTTTGAGTCAAAAATTCCTTGAAAAGTAATCTGGTCTTTTCTGGAGTTTTTTTTTGTAGGCACAGATAGGCTAGTATCAAAGTGAAGCATGAAAAGTTGTATTTTCAGAAAGTTTCCCTTTGGGAAGATCTTCTATTGACATACAAAGTGCATTTCCTAAGTGTTCATAGTTCACATAGGTGCATTCTGCTTTCCTTGGGGAGGCAGCTTACAGACAGAAAAACTTCATAAATTTCACAAGCTTTTTGCATCAGAGACTTCAAAAGCAAGAAACCAAATTTATAATCTGGAAAAAACCATCCACAAAAAGCAACCCTCTCTGCTGGCAGTCTAGAGTACAAAATTGGAAGGAGTCCATTCAATGCTGAGATCTGGAGTCTTTATCAATTAGTCAAACACCCCAAAAGCAAGAGGTCCTGTTGCTGGGATATGTTCTTTGACTACCAACAATGTTTGAACCAATGTGTTCAAACATTGACTCTTCAGTAGTCATCTCAGTAGAGAATGAGAATCTAATCACTCTCTGAAGACATTGCACTGAGGGCATAATGTGAATAACACTCTTAAAGCAGTCAGGCTTTGAAGAAATGAAAAAAGTCACTTGTGATGTACACTTTTGTTTGTTTTTACTTGTAATCTCTGATTACTTCAGGTCTTGAGCCTGGAAAACAGTAAGCACCAAGCTCACACTAGTTTGAGAAGTAAGCTCTTGGAGGCAGGACAACCCTTCCTTCTGACCTGCCCAAAGATATTACTTTACTGTTTGAACAGACCTGTAAAGAATCTGTGTCATACAGTTGTGTCTAATTTAAAGGTCTTTCTCCTTTTCATTTCTTTTACCATTATCCTGTGTTGATGCTCTTCCCATACACTCATTTTAGCCATTTTTATCTTCTTCCTCTTCTCCTTTATCTCCTGTTCTTGTGTACCAACGCAAGGATTTATTCTCTCTCAGCTTTGTAGCAAAGATCAGCTACAGCCACAAAGCAGTAAAACCTAAACGAATGCCTTTCTGGCACTCCTGTGTGAAAATAAAAAGGAATGCAAAGATGCAGGTCTTTTTCTTATCAACAACTCTCCAAACTGTCTGGGAAGAGGTGTAGATCCTCCATTCTCATTCTGTATTAACAAAGGACATCCCAGAAGAGAGGCAATTTCAGTTTAAGTGGTATAGGAATATCATTTATATGTTTCGTTATCCTCTCATTCATAGAATCATAGAATGGTAAGGTTGGAAGGAGACCTCAAAGATCATCTAGTTCCAACCCCCTGCCATAGGCAGGGACACCTCCCACCAGCACAGGTTACTCAAGGCCTCCTCCAACCATGTTCAGTTATTTCTTTAAACATAGTCAAGCTTATGAAGTGGTGAAATGTTTCAAATGGGTTCTTTAACTAAAACCTGTAAATAATAGAAAATGGAAGTAGAAAAATCATTGCATGAAATTACAGCTTCTAATATTGGAGTATTAATCTTCACCTTATTCTAGTTTTTTTGCACCAGGTACTATAGGACTCTGTCATGTTTTCACTAAGCATAAAAGCAAGTAAACCCAAGAAAAACAGCTTCCCACTACTACATTGAACCTCTGTAAACATGCAAGATTTTGTTCAGCTTTTATGTCAGCATCATAAATATCTCCATTTTAACTGTGTGTTTCTAGACACTTCCGCTCAAGCCTCATGGGTATTGATGAAGCAGAAGCAACTTAACAGTGTTGCTCTGGTGCTTCATGAGCATCTTCAAACTTCTTCCCTTCAAAAGTACTGCACATGGTACTTTCATTCTAAATCTGTTTTACTTGGAGAATGAGTTGAATGGCAAAAGGGCAGGCTGACAGGGTTTGAAGGGATTGTATTCTCAGAGACTGATGGATAGCATGATAGCTCAGGAGATGTAATGAAAAAAACTGAAGAAAAGAAACTTGAGCTCTTCTACCACAGAATGTTCCTTCCTGTTCTTCCATGGCAGAGACTGAGTTCAGGTCATTCTTTCCAGGAAAATTGTGAAGATATAATTATTCTGTACTTCTCCTTCAGAAGAGACAATCCCATGTTGTGCAGAGATAAATCCAGGAAGGTAGTAATGCCTCTTTGCAGGACAGAATCATCACTCAGTATCTCTTAAATAGGTTTAGTTCCATGTTTTCAGCTAAACTCAAATTGTTCAGTCTACACATTCACTAGGAGTAAATATCATAGAACATGAGGAGAGACTGTTTAGGAGGGATCGTAGTGACAGGATGTGGGGCAATGGTTCTAAACTTCAGCAGGGTAGGTTTAGGTTGGGCAAAAGGAGGAAGCTCTTTACAATGAGAGTCGTGGAATACTGAACAGGTTGCCCAGAGATGTGATTGAGGGTCCACCCCTGGAGACATTCAGGATCAGACTTGATGTGGCCCTGGGCAGCCTGATGTGGTCGGAGGTGTCCCTGCTGCCTGCAGGGGCTTTGAACGAGGTGACCTTTGAGAGTCCCTCTCATCCCAGTGCAATCTGTGAATCTGTGAGACACTCCCAGACTGTGGAACATGATCACCTATATCCTTTAATTTAGAATGATCAATACCATGGGTTTTGGGCCAAATGGACCCACTCTCCCAAACAGATTCTGGCATAGCTTAAGAGTTACCATGTGCAGAGGAGCATTTGTAATAAAAACAAATTAATTCTAATTTGTATTGCATATGAGCACCTTGGTTTCTTTCATAGTCTGGATATGATCTGGTCCTTTGCAGCTGGCTATAGCATCAACAACAGACCCATACATGCTTGATTTAGTATAGATTCAGGTTCTGTGGCTAATATCCACTTTAAGCAGAAGGACTTTAAGGTGTTCTATGAGAAGAGAGTAGTGCTTTGGAATTCATATCTCCAAAGCATGTTTCCTGTTCTATTGATAGGACTGAGATGGAGCAGAAGGTTTATCATCTGCATATAGGACTGAGTGTGTCAGTTAGGACTGCTGCAAAACCTCTGTAAAGCCAGAAAGAAGATGGGTTTTGGATCATGTCTTCTTTGTCTAAGTGAATTAATATATACTATCACAACACTTGCCAGTCAAAATGTATCTGCATTGTGAGCCTTGCCAGATTGAGATATTTCAGAGACTTATTTCAAGTTTAAACTTAGAGTCTAGGCTGCAGTTTTCACCCAAGCATGCTGGTATTTTCTCCTTCTCTAGCCTGGCAGCTTCAGGAACTGTCTCTCATGCCACAAGTTCAGGACTTACTAAATCTGTCTCAGAGCATTTTTTTTTTCTTCCTCCTTCCACCCCTAAACTCTGATTAAAATTCTGATGAACCTCACAAGTCCAGTTTTGATTAGAGATATTTCCTACCTTAACTTGGTCTTTTAAATAGAATTGTTATTTTCCACAGTTAGAGAAAGTTATCAAAGTTTCTCTTTGTGGCAGAAGCATTACAGTGGAGAATATGAACTGCCAGAGCCTCCTGAACACACATGAATATTTCAGTGTTTCAGTGTGAGAGGATGCTACCACTTCTGGTGACAGTAAAAATATTAAACCACTAAATAAATATTAATGTCATACCCAGCAGAGGGCTTCACTGATGCAATTCTCAGGAAGGCAATGTAGTCCAAACATCTTAAATAAAACTCAGAACTCCACTGCAACCCTGGCCAGTGTTTTCTTCAGAGTTGCCTACATGTGTGGAATGTGCTTTCTCCTTCAGCATCTGCTCCAAAGGCTTTGACTCTTACCAGGGGTGATGTAAGAAACTAGGATGCCTTTTTTGGTTTTCACAGTACCCTCAACCTCAAGCACATGAATGACAGGATCTTCTACACCTGAAGCACCCCCT
>WBNM01036812.1:21095-31695 GCA_013399055.1 Ramphastos sulfuratus | reverse complement strand
AATTACTCTTCCACTACATAGGGTGGGTGAGGGCACTGAAAAGAGGCTGCCCAGAGAAGCTATGGAGGCTCTAAGCATGCTCATGGGTTGGATGGGGCTTTGAGCAACCTGGTCTAGCAGGAGGTATCCCTGCCCATGGTAGTGGGGTTGGACTTAGGTGATCTTTAAGGTCCCTTCCAAGCCAAACCAGTCTGTGGCACTCTGATTCTAGTTCTTTTGGGGATGGTTCTACTGACTGCAAGGCACCAGTCTAAATACCTTCTCGGTCTTCAAAAGTCACGTACGCAACTCCTTTCAGCCTTGTTGGATACTCCACTTCTTCCACATCTCCACCACTGTTCCTTGACATTTGGAAATGAATCATCAGTATGTCAGCCATGACATCATCCTGCAGAATGCCATCTGGAACACCAGCAATGACAACCTTCCTGGCAGGTTTAGGAGCTTCTCTTGTTGCCTGCACATGGAGACAAGGCATGCTGTAAATCTGAGGAGCAGTGGCGACCCCCAGCACTGAAGTGACCTCCACTTCCTTTTGCAGAGGCAACAAATGCATTCATTAGGGTAATTAAGAGTCTGGTTTAGACTAGAAATTAGGAAGTTCTTCAATATTGGAGTCCCTACTACAAGGAAGATAGGAGCATGCTGGAGCGTGTCCAGAGAAGGGCCATGAGGATGCTCAGAGGCTGGAGCTGCTCTGCTATGGAGACAGACTGAGAGAGTTGGGGCTGTTCAGTCTGGAGAAGAGAAAGCTCTGAGAGCTTATTGTGGCCTTCCAGTATCTGAAGGAGGCTACAAGAAAGCTGGGGAGGGACTTTTTAGGATGTCAGGTAGTGATAGGACTGAGGGGAATGGAGCAAAGCTAGAAATGGGTAGATTCAGATTGGATGTTAGGAAGCTCTTCACCATGAGGGTGGCGAGAGACTGGAACAGGTTGCCCAAGGAGGTGATGAATGCCTCATGGTATGGGGGTTGGAACTAGATGATCCTTGAGGTCCCTTCCAGCCCTGACAGTTCTATGAGTCTATGATTCAGTCCAAGGGTGGTGAGATTCTGGACTAGGCTGTGGATGATTTCTACCTGGAGGTGTTTAGAGCTAGGCTGGATGAGGTTTTGAGCAACCAAGTCTAGTTGAGAGGTGTCCCTGCAGGGAGGTTGGAGTAGATGATCTGTAAGGTCCCTTCCAACCTAAGCCATTCTATGATACTATGAAATTTGAGAGCTGGGATCTGGGGTTGAGCTGACTCAGCTCCCTCCATTTATTAAATGGATAACTTTGTTAAGCTGAGAGAACATAATCCTGGTCATCTGAGACTCTCAGTGCACAAACCAACTGCACACTCTTTCCATCAGAGCCAAACCTCCCAGTGCTGCTGACATGAAACCCAAGCCCAACAGGATTTGCATCCATGCTTCTTGTTAACAAAAGGATCTTTTCCCACTCTTACTGCACAAACAAGAACATTTAATCAGAAATACCATGGCAAAATCACTGGAAGTGGTGTAGTGCCAAGTAAATTTTGTAACAGTTCATTGAGTTTTTGGAGTGAAGAGAATTTAGTATGTCTGTATGGCAGCATTCATGGGAACCAACTGTCAAGACAAGTCAGTGACTGTACTTGAGGTCAAACATAATTCCAGAATGGTTTGCACTGGAAGGGACCTTCAAGATCATCCAGTTCCAACTCCCTGCCATGGGGCAGGGATGCCTTCCATTAGCCCTGGTTACTCAACATCTTGTCCAACCTGGCCTTGAACACCTCCAAGGAGAGGAGGCATCCACAACCTTCCTGGGCAATCCATTCCACTGTCTCACCACCCTCACTGCAAAAAACTTCTTCCTCAAATCCAATCTCAATCTCCCCTCTTTGCCCCTCACCCAGGTAGTCTCCTGACTCCACACCTCTGGGTCAGTGGGGAATGAGGCATATCCTTTTTCCTTTTTCAAACGTTCTGAGGCAGAACCTTTTGCTGCTTGGGGAGCAATCCCTGTGCCCAGTGCTCCCTCTCCAGCTTTGGTTGGAGACTCTTTAACCCCTAACTCCCTGCTGCTACCTCCAGAGAAGATAAAGACCTCACTCGTAGCCTGTTTATTCCTACAGCACCTGAATGTGTTCCTGTGTGACCTGCTCTCAGTGCTCCTGCTCTGGCAGGGGGGTTGGACTCGAGCTTTGGAGGTCCCTTCCAGCTCCTGACATTCTGTGATTCTGTGCTCTGCTGTTTTCCCTGGCATCTGCAGCAGGAAGGAAGGAACAAATCTGTGCTTCACTCCTGATGTTGTTCTCCTGGAGCACTGTTTGTATTTCAAACCAACACCTGTATCATGCAGGATAACAGGTTTGGGTTCCCTAGACTTCTCTCTTTACAATGAGGGTGGTGAAACACTAGCATAGGTTTCCCAGGGAGGTTGTAGCTGCTCCCTCCCTGGAGGTGTTCAAGGGCAGGCTGGATGAGGCTTTGAGCAACCTGGGCTAGTAGGAGGTGTCCCTGCCTATGGTGGGGGCTTGGATCTGGATGATCTTTGAGCTCACTTCCAACCTAAACCATTCTGTGATTCTATCTAAATTCCTTAGACTTCTCTCTCAAAGTTTTTTCTGGACCTGGGCTGCATAAAAGATTAGGACCGGCACAGCAGTTATGAAGCTTGCAGAATGTACTGCTGGGGAGGGCTTTGCAAATGTGTGTGGATCACTACCACAGTGCTTCTGAAGGCAGTGAAGAGAGAGTGATTCAAAGATGATCAGAATGCTGGAGCAGCTCTCCTATGAGGAAAGACAGAGAGAGTTGGGGCTGTTCAGTCTGGAGAGGAGAAGGCTCCCAGGTGACCTTCTTGTTGCCTTTCAGTATCTTAAGGGGGCTACAAGACAGCTGGGGAGGGACTTTTTAGGCTGCCAGGTAGTGATAGGACTGGGGGGAATGGAACAAAGCTAGAAATGGGTAGATTCAGATTGGATGTGAAGAGGAAGTTCTTCAGCATGAGAGTGGTGAGAGCCTGGAAGGGGTTGCGCAGGGGGCTGGTGGAAGCCTCATGCCTGGAGGTGTTTAAGGCCAGGCTGGATGAGGCTCTGGCCAGCCTGATCTAGTGTGAGGTGCCCCTGCCCACGACAGTAGGGTTGGAACTAGGTGATCCTTGTGGTCCCTTCCAACCCTGACTGATTCTATGATTCAATAAAACTGTACAACCATGCAGGCTTTTAACTCAGAGACATGAGGCCCTCTTTTATCACCCATCACATTTCAAAGAGCCAGGAGCTGTAATTCTATTCGGCGATCACTTTGGTGGTAAGGTTCACATGAAAACAAGTTCCTGCAGTAATGAGACAACATGAAGAGAATATAAACAGGGTGCTCCCATGATTGGCAAGGCTTTATGCAGGGTGTTCTCACGCTTCACACAGCCCCTGCAGGAGCCGGGAGCACTCAGCTGCCAGACAGCATCTCACACCTTGCCAGCTGGTATTTGGGAACAACACTCCAGTGCCTGCTATTGGGGTTAGAATACAAAAACCCAACCCGTGCTACACGGAGTTTGTTTGTGCTGAATCACTCCTGAGAGTGGCTGTTGCAAGACAGAAATGGCAGAATTATGGAATGGTTTGTGTTGGAAGGAACTTTCAAAGGTAATTTAGTCCAACCTCCCTGCAGTCAGCAGGGACATCTGCAGCTACGTTGCTCAGGTTACTCAGACCGAAGCAACCTGACTTGGAATAACTCTACTACAGAATCACAGAATGCATTGAGTTGGAAGGGACCCTCAAAGGTCTTCTTGTCCAACACTCCTGCATTCAGCAGGGACACCTACAACTAGATCAGGTTGCTCAGGGCCACATCAAGTTTGACTTTGAATGTCTCCAGGCATGGGGCCTCAACCACATCTCTGGGCAACCAGTTCCAGTATTTCACTACCATCATTGTGAAGAACTTTCTCCTGATGTCCAACCTAAATCTGTCCTGCTCTAGTTGAAAACCATTGCCCCTCATCCTACTGCTACAAGCCCTTCTGCCACCTCTCTGGGCAACCTGGGGTCTCACCAGCTTCAGTGTAACAAACTTCTCTCTTCTCACCAGTCTCCATCTCCCTCTTTCAGTTCAAACCATCACTCCTTGTCCTGCCACAACAGGCCCTGAGAAAAAGTCTGTCCCCAGCTTTCTGATCAGCCCCTTTGCACCCTGCAAGGCCACCAGAAGGTCTCCCTTGGAGCTTTGTCTTCCCCAGGCTGAGCAACCCCAACTCTCAGCCTGGCCTCACAGCAGAGCCCTTCCAGCCCTGCCAGCATTGCTGTGGTCTCCTCTGGCCCTGCTCCAACAGGTCCCTTGTCTGTGCTGTGCTGAGCACTCCAGAGCTGGCCCCAGCCCTGCAGGTGAGGTCTCAGCAGAGCAGAGGGGCAGAATCCCCTCCCTGCCCCTGCTGCCCACACTGCTGGGGATCAGCCCAGGGCACAGCTGGGGCTGTGCTGGCAGCGCTGGGTGTTGGCTCCTGTCCAGCTCTGCACCGCCCAGCACCCCCAAGTCCTCCTCCTTAGGGCTGCTCCCCAGCCTGGGTTGATCCCAGGGGTTGCCCTGACCCAGTGCAGGACCTCCCTTGGCCTTGCCGACCCTCACGCTTCTCGCACGGGGAGGCTTCCTCAGCCTGTTCGGTTTCTCGCCCCGAGGCTCCCAACAGTGGCGCAGGAAGAGATCCTCTCCCCGCCCCGGCCAGCGGCAGCGCCGCCGTGAGCGGGGCCAAAGGCGGGAGCAGGCCCGCGGGAAGTGCAGGCTCTGCCCAGCCGGGTCCGGTCCTTCCCCTCGGCGGGGACCGCTCCCTGCCGGCCCTCCCCACCCTCAGGCCCGCAGACACTTGCCATGGCGGTGGCTCGGTGTCCCGGAGAGCGCTGCCCGACACGGGGCCTTTACCGTGAGCGGAACTCGGTGTGGAGCGGGGGTGCTCGGCCTGGCCCGGGCTCGGCGGTGAAACCGAAAGAGAAGGGGCGGAGGAGGCCTGCTCCCGACCGCCTCCCGCGGGCGCCCAGGGGAGGCTCGGGAAGGACCCGTGACCTGGGCTGGCTGCAGGGACACTCGGTACATCCCAGCTAGCCTCCCGGGGCATCCCAGCTAGCCTCCCGGGGCATCCCGGCTAACCCCCGGCACCCAGCGCCGCTGCCTCGCAAGGACAACCCACCCTGGCTCTTCTTCAGACTTCCAGCCCAAGATAACTTCACTCCAGTAGGTAGGCAAAAAGATATTGCCCTTTATAGGAGCATCAGCTAAATGCTGTTCTTCTTGGAGTGCTTTTTTTGTCGTTGTCTCCCAGCCTTTATGTGGCACCACTGTGGCTTTAAATATTTACACTCCAATTTATCAGTGAGAAAAGGGAAGACTTTTATGAATATTACCTTGAAAATGTTATTTCAAAGCTCGTTTTTATTTTAGGTAGTTAAAACCTGGGTTTTCTAACTCCTCCCACACACTGTGGTTCTTTATAAGACTTCTAAGCTTTTTTCCCTTTTTTAAGGATTTATTTATTAGCCTCTGTCAGTGAGGTACAGTTAAAATTGATGACATTTTTTACCTTTATCAGGTTTTTCTCCCCCCTTTTAAGGCATCAGCGTTTCAAGACTGCTCCACAATCTCCATAAATACTCCAGTACTACAACTTTAAAAGCAGTAATTATTTAGTAACTGTCAGGTAATCAATTCCATGCCTTTGCATGCTCTAAACGGCAAGAGGTGCTGCAGCCACATCGATCTCACTCAGCAGTAAATCCTATCTCAGCTGCGGTGCTGGCAGCCTTGTAGTGTCCCATACCCAGCTCCATCCATATTGCCTGCTAACAGCTTCTCAAATAGGATCACAGAATCGTTTTTGGTTGGGAATGTCACTGAGAATCATGAAGGCCAACCATTAACCCAGCATTGCCAGGGCACCACTAAACCACAGCCCTTGGCACCACATCTACGTGGCTTTGAAACCCCTCCACGGATGGGGACTTCACCATCTGGGCTGCCTGTTCCAGAGCTTGACAGCTCTTTCAGGGAAGAAACTGTTACTCTTGTCCAACCTAACCCTCACCTGGTACAGCTTCAGGCCATTTCCTCTTGTCCTATCACTTGGGAGAAGAAAACCAGCCCCACCTGGCTCTAACCTCTTTTCAGGTCAGGTCTCCCCTCACCCCCCTCTCCTCCAGGCTGAACAGCTCCCGTTTCCTCAGCTGCTCCTCAAAGGGCTTTGTTCTCCAGACCCTTCAACAGCTTTGTTGCCTTTCTCTGGGCACATTCGAGCACCTCAGTGTCCTTCTTGGCCCAAAGCTGAATGCAGTTATGGCCTCACCGGTGCCCAGTACCAGAGTATGATCCTTGCCCTCATCCTGCTGCCTACACTGTTGCTGATCCAAGCCAGGTTGGTGCTGGCCTTCTTGGCCACCTGGGCACACTTTGGCTCATCTGCATCTGGCTGGTAGCCAGTACCCCCAGGACTTTCTCTACTGGGCAGTTTCCAGCCACTCTGCCCCAAACCTGCCCCTTCATGGAGCTACTGTGATCCAAGTTCAGAGGAGGGCCACGAAGATGCTCAGAGAGCTGCAGCAGCTCTGCTATGAGGACAGGCTGAGAGAGCTGGGGCTCTGCAGCCTGGAGAAGGCTGCCATGAGACCTTCAAGTAGCCTTCCAGTATCTGAAGGGGGCCTACAGGAAGGCTGGGGAGGGACTATTTACAAGGTCTTGCAATGACAGGACAAGGGGCAATGGGTTTAAACTGGCAGAGGGAAGATTTAGACTGGATGTTAGGAGGAAGTGCTTTACAGTGAGGGTGGTGAGACACTGACACAGGTTGCCCAGGGAGGTTGTGGCTGCTCCCTGCCTGGAGGTGTTCAAGGCCAGGTTGGACGAGGCCTTGAGTGACCTGTGCTAGTGGGAGGTGTCCCTGCCTAAGGCAGGGGGTTGGAACTGGATGATCCCTGAGGTCCCTTCCAACCTTACCATTCTATGATTCTATGATTCTAAGTGCAGGACCCAGCACCTGGCCTTGTTGAACCTCATCCAATTGCCCTTGGCCCATGGATCCAGCCTGGGCAAGTCCCTCTGCAGAGCCTCCAGCAGATCAAAACTGCCACCCAATTTTGTGTCATCCATAAATTTACTGAGGGAGCCTCAATCTCCTCACCCAGATCATTGACAGAGATGTTTATAGAGAACAGGCCTCATTAATAACAGATACCTGAGGTGTATTTGTAGTGCTTTTCTTGTGCCAGTTTGTTTCACTGTCCTTTTCCTGCATACTAAGCTGGCAAATACTATGAAAATAAATAATTTTCAAGGTTAGACTCATGCTGCTTCAAAGTTAAGATGATTGTTGCCAAACCATTTCAGCCCCCAACAGGGTAGCAAATAAAAAGGACGACAGCAGAAAGGGAAGAACATTCCACCTTGGAAAATAAATCCTCATAACATGGCATTTCTATTTTATTGCAAAGCTTTTTTAGAAGGAGAACTGAAAGGACAAACTGGAAAGCAAAGAGGGGACCTGGGGACTTTAATATTAACCTGCTGGCTATTAAGTTATTGAAGGCTCTGACCCTGGGAGAAGAAAACAGCCTTTTGACAGCTAAAAGCAGTATTTCTGCTATAACTTTTACTCTAAGGTGCAGTTTCTTGAGTAAATCTGTGGTGGTTTTACACCCTCCATTTCCTATTTTATTTTTCAGAATGCAGATTTTATGTAATGACAGGAAAACTGTCTTCAAGGATTTGAGGTGTGGCAGAAACCTCAGCAGGGATGCAGTTCTTTCAGAGCCACCTCCTGAAGCTAAGGCACTTGATAAAAAGCAGGTCTGTGAGGACACTTTTTGAGTGAGGTTACATATGGCTTTTGGAACCAAAGAGTAAGAAGGAGTAGTAGATGTAACCCACTGCAGAGCAGGAGACCTTCCTAAAGTTTGCAAGGTCTTAAAAGTGTCTAGCACTGGTAGAAGCTTTCATCAGGAACCTCTGGAGCAGGAAGCAGTGAGTTTGAATTAGCTGTTTCACAGATCAGAAGGATAAGTGGTTCTTTTTCAAGTATAAACTTCAGTGCTTTAAAGCACAATGCCTGCAGAATGTTCTCTGCCTCTGATGAAGCAAAAAAAAGGCAGAACTTCCTGAGTTCAACTTCCAATTTCTTTCCTGGCATTCTCATTGTCCTCCTCAAAACAAACCCATGTGGCTCCATCTGATACATATTTGATTGCTTCTATTTCCCCACCACCGTTACTAGGCCTTTGAAAATGAATTTCAATCATGTCCTGGACACTTTCTTCATCATCATCCATCCCTTGAATTCCTTTCACCAGAAGGGTCTTCTTGGAAATCCCACAGTATACCTATTGAAGAAAGAAACCAAACTGGTATTACACACCAGGTGTTAAAAGTACAGCTAAAGGCAGGCACTGAGAATAAACATCCTTGATCATTTCTGGATCAGGTATGGCTAGGAGCTTAGATTCCATTTTAAACCAGTGTGGTACATTTCTGTCATTGCAAATAGCTGGGCTTCAAAATTCTTACCATATGCTACCAAGTTCTAGCCTCCTTCACTGAGGTGTCAGGACAGTTGTGGTTGGAAAACACCTTTAAGATCATTGAGTCCCACTATTAACCCAGCACTGCCAGGTCACCACTAAAACATCTCCCTCAGCATCACATCAACATGGCTTTTAAATCCCTCTAGGAATGATGCCACCACTGCTCTGGGCAGCCTCATCCAGGGCTTGACAACACTTTTGGGGAAGAAATTGTTCCTCGTGTCCAACCTAAACCTTCCCAGGGACAACTTGAGGCAATTTCCTCCAGTCCTATCACTTCCAACTTGTGAGAAGTGACCAAGCCCCACCTCACTCCAACCCCTTTCAGAGAGCTGTAGAGAGCCATGACGTCTCCCCTCAGTATCCTCTTTTCCAGACTAAACAACCTCAGTTCCCTCAGCTGCTCCTCACAGCCCTGTTCTCCAGGCCCTTCACCAGCTTCTTTCCCCTCTTCTGGACATACTCAGTGCCCTTCTTGGAGTGAGTGGCCCAAAACTGAACCCAGGACTCAAGATGTGTCCTCACCAGTGCCCAGATGATCCCTGCCCTGGTCCTGCTGCCTACACTGTTGCTGCTCTAAGCCAGGACAGTGTTGGCCTTCTTGACCACCTGGGCACACTCTGGCTCATCTTCAGCTGGCTGGTAGCCAGCACCCCCAGGACTTTCTCTACTGGGCAGTTTCCAGCCACTCTGCCTCAAACCTGGAGCCTTGTGACTCAAGTGCAGGACCCAGCACTTGGCCTTATTGAACCTCAGCCCACTGATTCAGCCTGGCCAGGTCCCTTTGCAGAGCCTTCCTCCCCTCCAGCAGATCAACACTGCCACCAAATTTAGTGTTATCTGCACAGTGAGGGAGCCTCTATCCCCTCATCCAGGTCATTAATAAAGACATTAAAGAGAACTGTCCCCAGCACTGAGCCCTGGGGGACACCACTGGTGACCAGCCACCAACAGGACTTAATTCCATTCTCCACCACGCTCTGGGCCTGGCCATCAGACAAATTTTAACCCAGCAAACCCCTGCAAACCATGAGCAGCCAGCCCTACACTTCTCCACTCACATACATTCTAGATCTGGGGATCAATGCTGACTCCAGACAGCATCACCCCACAAAAATCCATGCCAGTCCAGAATACACAGCTGGAAAGGACACTTGTATCCATCTCATGAATACACACACACTCCCAAGTGATGCTTTAATTACACAGCTCTGATTATCTACACAGTGCTGAGGTGATCACAATCTATTCACACATAGGAGATGTCACTGAGCAAGCAGACTAGTGTTACTGAGAAAGAAATCATCATTTGGGGTGAATGAATGAAAAAGAAAGAGCAAATCCTTCCTAGAAGAAGGGGCTCTGCTGAGACTATCACACATAAATCACATTAGGGATAAGTATGACAGTGCTTTGTGACTCCACAGATGTGGTGTCTACAACTGACCTATTTCACAAGCAGTTCAGTATTTGATTCCTGTTTGGCACAGCCATTATGATAAATAATGAGATAATTTAATCAGGAAAACACACACACACTCCATTTTCAATTAAAAGAGTGACTTGCCATTGGAACGGGCTCCCTAGGGAGGTGGTGGAGTCACTGTCCCTGGAGGTGTTCAAGATAAGCCTGGATGGGGCACTTGGTGCCATCATCTGGTGGATTGGCCAGGGCTGGGTGATAGGTTGGGCTGGATGAGCTTGGAGGTCTCTTCCAACCTGCTTGATTCTATGATTCTAAATTATGTATTTCAGATGGCAAAACACAAGATTATCAGCAGAGCAGCAGACTGCAGACTCTTGCCTTGCTGCTAGGTGAAGGGTGCCTACAGGAAGGCTGGGGACTATTATAGAATCATAGAATGGTAAGGTTGGAAGAGACCTCAAGGATCATCTAGTTCCAACCGCCTGCCATAGGCAGGGACACCTCCCACTAGTACAGGTTACTCAAGGCCTCCTCCAACCTGGCCTTGAACACCTCCAGGGAGGGAGCAGCCACAACCTCCCTGGGCAACCTGTGCCAATGCCTCACCACCCTCACTGTAAAGAACTTCTTCCTAACATCC
>WBNM01036812.1:0-20799 GCA_013399055.1 Ramphastos sulfuratus | reverse complement strand
TGTTCAAGGCCAGGTTGGAGGAGGCCTTGAGTAACCTGTACTAGTGGGAGGTGTCCCTGCCTATGGCAGGCGGTTGGAACTAGATGATCCTTGAGGTCTCCTTCCAACCTTACCATTCTATGATTCTGCTAAAAGTTTCCTAAAGTCCATGACACAAAAGCTTCTGCAGCCCTCAGAGATGAAACTTCTGCCCACATCTCCCATTTCCCACCTCTCTCCTGTTTTAGGGGGTTAGCCTGGACTAGATTGTCTCACCTGAAATTTCTCCAAGTGCATGTCAGTGGCTGGGGACACAGAAAGCCTGAAGCACCTTCCACTTACAAGGAAGGGGTAATTCATGCACCTTGCAATGCTTTGAGCTGCTGTAATGGAGAGTAACAAAAGAGGTCTCAGTAATACAATCTAAGATGCTCTTTTCAAGTGTATAAAGGAACAGAATTATCTTTCTTACATGGATTTAGAAGTGATAGCACACTTGTAGATCCTTCACATGCATTCAGCAAACAAGTTTGTCTTGACATTTCCAAACAAGCAAAATCATTAAATACCCACAAAAGCTTCTGAAATAAATCTAAAGCAGCTGCTCTGAGTGGCTGTGGCTCCAGCAGTCTGCACAGGATTTCACACAGTTGGGCAATCTGAAAGCCTGTGCAATTTCTTTGACATGAGACAAGAGCTAAAATCAAACACATTCCACTAATTTTCTTTTTGCAGTGCAAGTGTTTAAAAATGCAAAGAAGAAATGGGAGTTTGTCAAAGTTAAGACAGAAATAAAGCTCACAAACTGCATACCAGATCATGTCTGATCAGAAAGGAAGATGATGAAATGCTGCAGAAAAGCAGCTGGGAGTGCTGGTGGACAAGTTCACCATAACACCACAATCTGCCATCATGGACAAGAAGGCCAATGGTCATCTTGGGTAGATTAAGAAGTGTGACCAGAAGGTCAAGGAAGGTTCTCCTTCCCCTCTACTGTGCCCTAGAGAGGCCACATCTAGAGTACTGGGCCCAGTTCTGGGCTCCCCAATTCAAGAGAGACAGGGAACTGCTGTACAGAGTCCAGTGGAGACTACAGAGCTGCTGAGGAGCCTGGAGAATATATGTGAAGAGGAAAGGCTGAGAGCCCTGGGGCTGCTGAACCTGCAGAAGAGCAGCCCCAGAAGGGATCTACTCAATGCTCAGCAAGAGCTGAACGACCTCGGGGCGGGCAAGAGGCTGGGGCCAGACTCTTGTGAGTGGTGCCCAGGGACAGGCTGAGGGGCAACAAACACAAACTGGAGGTTCCACCTGAAGAGGAGGAGAAACTTGTTTGGTGTGAGGGTGCTGGAGGCCTGGAGCAGGCTGCCCAGAAAGATTGTGGAGTCTTCCAAACCCACATGGACTATGTGATGCTGGGCAAGCTGCTGGGGGTGCCTCTGCTTTAGTAGTGGGGTTGGAGTGGATGGTCTCCAGAGGTCCCTTCTAACCTCCACCACACTGTGTTTTCTGTGTGACTGTATGCCTGCTTTACTTACAGCTGCATGGGTGAACCCACAGCTTTTTCTCATCTGCTTCAGTCCCTGTGGGCAGCATTTGCTACATCCAGTGATTAACACAGGCCATTACACAGAGTGGACAGGACATGCTGCTCTGTCCACCTAGCTAACAAAATATCTTACACTGTACCTCCAGGATTGAGGAATGTAATAACAGCTGTTCTAGACTGCCTGTCATATTTCACAGCTTCTACTTCTCCTCCTCCTCCTTGTCCAGGCTTGTAGAAATTCAGCTCTAATTTGTCTCTCATCCAGTCATCAGGGATGGATAGATCAGGTATTTCTGAAACATTGATCTTCTTCCCAGAAATAGTGATATGGAGCTGAAAAAAAAAAATAATTTTTTTTAATGCATTGAAAACACCCAAGAATACTGATCTTGAAGCTGTCTTTTTATAGTTTCATATTNCACCCAAGAATACTGATCTTGAAGCTTTTTGAGCACTGTGTCTTTTTATAGTTTCATATAAAAGTGGATTACCTCAAATTTGATTCCCATGTCAAGTGTGAAAGGGATCACTTTCATATCTGTTTTGTTCTTGTCCAGGATCAGAGTGTGCTTACCCTTTTTCAGCAGCCTTTGGGCAACTAAGGAAAATCACAAGTTTTCAGACATGAAAAGCTTTCTTTCATCATTATAAAACCAAAACTATTCCCCAGTCTCTCAAGCAGAATCTCCTTTTGCATCAATGTAAGAGAAATAAATAGGAGTTAGGCAACCAGATCCCACTCTCCATGTCTTCAGGCATGCTGATCTCCATAAAATCCCACTCCTCACAGGCACCAGGTGAAATCCACTAATCTCTACAGCTGGCAAGTTAGACTGCACCATCCCTCTGCTACCTGAGACCCATCAAGGGACATCTACCATTAGGGAGACAGGGAAATACTGTGGAGAATCCAAGGAGGCTACAAAGATGCTGAGGGGCCTGGAGCATCTCTGTGAGGAAGAAAGGCTGAGAGCCCTGGGGCTGTGGAGCCTGCAGAAGAGCAGCCCCAGAGGGGATCTGCTCAGTCCTCAGCAAGAGCTGTACAACCTGTGGGGGGCAAGAGGCTGGGGCCAGACTCTTGTCAGTGGTGCCCAGGGACAGGACAAGGGGCAATGGGCACAAACTGTCACCAGGAGGTTCCACCTGAAGAGGAGGAGAAACTTTCTTGGTGTGAGGGTACTGGAGGCCTGGAGCAGGCTGCCCAGAGAGGTTGTGGAGTCTCCTTCTCTGGAGAGCTTCCAACCCCAGCTGGGCATTGTGCTGCTGGGCAAGCTGCTGTGGGTGCCCCTGCTTTGGCAGAACAGTTGGACTGGATGATCTCCAGAGGTCACTTCCAACCCCCACCATGCTGGGATTCTGGGCTTCTCTAACTGCTGCCAACATAAGGCACTGCCCAGAGTAAAGAAAACAATCAAATTTGGCTGTCAGAACATTTTGAGTCATTCTTGACAATACTCTGTGAGGCAGGAACATAGTCCCAATTTCAAACACTAAGTACTGTTTGTGTTAGCTGACAGCTGAAGTCTGAAAACAACCTGCAGTGCCTGCTAGAACTTTTTTCTACAGATTGGTATCACAACTGTGAAAGGTTCTTTGTGTATTCTTTCTTTGGCTGTAGTTGACTTTTTTTTTTTTCCCCCTCCAAATGTTTATGTTAATCTTTACCCTTTGGCAATGAAATTTATCACAGAACCACACTGGTTGGTAGAGACCTTTCATTGAGGCCAACCATTAACCTGGCACTGCCACTAAATCATCCTCCTCTGCACCACATCTACACAGCCTTTCAATCCTCCCAGGGGCAGGGACTCCATCACTGTCCTGGGCAGCCTTGTCCAGACCTTGACAACCTTATCAGGGCAGAAATTGTTCCTCATGTCCAACCTGAACCACCCTTGGCACAACTTGAGGTTGTTTCCTCTTCTCATACAATTACAGAACTGTTTTGGTTGAGAAGACCTCTGAAATCATTGAGTGCAATCATCTAACTTCACTGGGTCTGGTGCTACACCACATCACTTAATACCTCATCTTGTCCTATCACTTGTTCCATGGGAGAAGAGACCAAACCCCACCTGGCTCCAACCTCTTCTGAGAGTTGTAGAGAGCAATGAAGCCTCTCCTCACCCTCCTTTTCTCCAGGCTGAACCATTCCAGCTCCTTCAGCTGCTCTTCCCCAGCCCTGTTCTCCAGACCCTTCACCAGTTTTGCTGCCCTTCTCTGGACCTGCCCCAGCCCCTCAATGTCTTTCTTGTAGTTAATTTGATACTTAAAATACACATCTTACCTTCTTCATCATCAAAAGTGATCAGTGCTTGGTTTTGATTCAGTCTGAAGGGGATTTTTGTCCTTGCAGTAAAATAACAGTGAGTGTCCATGTCCAGACAATCCTCCTTCTTGTATTCCATGTGACTGAATTTCATCTGCACTTCTGCCACCTTCTTCTTGATCTTAATATTTTTAGAATCAAAAGAGAAAAAAAAGAGCAATAAAATAAGGTTATTTCTGGAGGTCTCTCTTTTTTTTGCAGAAAAGTAGAACAAATTGTTGTTTTCCATTGAGATTTGAGGGTTTGAAAGTCTGACAGTCAAGCAGGTTGAAGTCATGGCTGGTGAAACAGCTACAACCTTTCCAACTCAACTAACTATGTTAATGAGGTTTGGGTTTGTTTGGTTGTTTGTTTTTTTTTCATTAACTTTGAATTTCAACTTGACCTTAATAAATAAGAGTTCAATTCAACCACAGTCCATGAGGATTTCCACCTGCAGAAGTTGAATACTTTTGGTATCCCAAATCTGCCAAACACAAGTACCAGAGTCATTTGTGTTGCCATTTATTTTTGCCTGATTGCTTCACAGCTCTGCCAGAATGGGAATTCTGCTACTCAACAGCCTTATATGTTGGAATCTTAGTAAAACAGAGAAGAAGATCCAAGGATTTTATCACTAGATTAAAACTGTTCATGAAGCTGGTTAAGACTGTTTGAGGGAGTTTCAGACAACTCTTTTCCCTTTATGTAGCTATTTCAAAATAAAAACCTGTGTAGAAGAATCATAGAATGGTAAGGTTGGAAGGGACCTCAAGGATCATCTAGTTCCAACCCCCTGCCNCTCATGTTGAGCTTTTCATCACCCCGGACCCCCAGGGCCTTTTGACAAGATAAAACAACCAGAGTAATTACACCTACCCTCAAAATTAGCATCTTACCTAGGAGCCTGCTGTCTTTCCATGCCCTCTACTGCCAATGACAAGAGAGAGACTTTTCCTGAAGCTTACTCAGACCTTGGGTGGAGGCTGCTGGTCACATTGACTCTCCCTCCAGAGAAGCTTTCCCCTCTCCAATGACTGCACAGGAAATTTAGGAGATTTGACTTAACTGACATCTCCTGCACTTAGAAATGTCATTTTGAAAGCTAAAGGTAATATTCTGAGCATTAAAGAAGGGAACACTTGGATAGTGTTTCAATCTCTCTACAGTAAACACAAAATGATCAGTGTTTTCATTTTCCTGTAAATTCCCCCAAATATTTGGGTTTGTTCCAATTTGGAATGAGATCAAGCTTTTAAAAGCTGAAATTTCCCCAAAGTTCCCATTTCTGAACATCTCAACCTGCAGCAGTTTCACCACTTTGGATCCTGTTTGGTATCACTAATATATATCTGGCTGTAATTGATTTCTGAAGTGGAGTTAACATGAGACTATAAGCAAGAGAAGCTGAAGAGAGGCTGAAACAAATGCTGCATGTGCTGTACAATGGATTTGTTCTCTTCTTGAGCATTTTCTTGCTCAAGAAATACAAAGTGAGAGCAATTGAAAATCACTAATATGTGTATTTTTAATTCCAGTGAATGATTTTCTGCTTTCCTGCCTTCCTCTCATGTTTTCAGTAGCTCACCTACCTGTATCTGTTTCCATACCCTTCATCAGGTAAACAAGAAAACTTCAAGCTGCATTTTAGACAGAAATGAGTGAAGTTTCAAATGCTGAGCATCTGCCCCCCTTCCAAGAGACAAACTGCAAAAACATTTCCACCTTTACCTGACCACTCTGTGACAGCAGTGAGCTGTATTTCATAAAGTCTTCTCGGAGCTGCTCAATTTCTTTCTTCAGCTCAGCATTCTCTTGGCTGATGGTGCTGAATTGTTGCTAGAGCCCCAAAAAGTATGAAATGCAAAATGAAAGGCAGAGAACATTAAAATAACTTTCAGCAAAACCTACAGGCATTAGGAACTGTTTCAGCCTTGAATTATTCTACATGGCAGCCACCCAGGATGCATTTTGCACACAGCTTTAACTATCCCCAAGATAATTTCAATTCACTGAGAAGCAGTTTCAGAGTACATTGCAGTAAGAGAGGAGGTTGAGAATAAGAGTTGGTGTTTCCAAGCACATAAACATCACAGTGCTTTCCACTGTCATGTCAGTTCCTTCTGCATGCAAGGTCAGAGCCTACAACTAAGATTCTTCTGTACCAGGTGCCATTTAGTAGCCCTTGTTTCCTTTTAGGTGTCCAGGTGAGGAGAGTTTCTGACACACTTCCATCTTTACACTTCAGCAAGGAAGAAGGAGAACTTCTTCCACCTCCTCTCTGCTACATCCTCCACACCAGTGAATTAGAATGTGCTGCCCAGGGAGGTGGTGGAGTCACCAACCTTGGATGTGTTTAAAAGTCATTTGGCTGTGATGCCTGGGGATATGGTTTAGGGTGCACCTTGTAGAGTAGGGATATGGGTTGGAATTTGTGATCCTGAGGGGCTTTTCCACCTTAATGTTTCTGAGATTCTGTGAATCCTCAAAGGACATAAAGCCAGGAAATACTAAATCCAGTATGTCCTGGACAGGGAGCACAACAGAATGAGAAGGAAACACCTCAGCTGTAGTCAGTTCCAGCCATGCAACTAGAAGAGGATCTTCTGAATGTTCAGCAATATCTAAATGGCAGGAGTCAAGAGCATGGGGCCAGACTTTTTGTCAGTGGTGCCCAGAGACAGGATAATGGGAAATGGGCACACACTGGAACCCAGGAGGTTCCACCTGAAGAGGAGGAGAAACTTGTTTGGTGTGAGGGTGCTGGAGGCCTGGAGCAGGCTGCCCAGAGAGGTTGTGGAGTCTCCATCTCTGGACTGATTCCAGACCTGCCTGGCCATTGTGATGCTGGCCAGGCTGCTGTGGGTACCCCTGCTTTAGCTGGATAATCTCCAGAGGTCCCTCTGAAGCCCTACCATACTGAGATTCTGTGAGAAGATGGCTCTGTTACAGTAACTAACCCTTGAGACATTTAGACCAGTTCCCATGAGCTGAAGAAGGAGAACCTCTTCCACCTCCTCTCTGCTACATACATAAATTCTGGGTATAAAATCCAAACATTTATGATTGGAGAATCAAACAAACTTTCAGAAAATCTCATGCTCAACTTGAAGGTAGTTAACTGATTATATTTTCATAGCTTGTAATGGTGAAGCTGTAATTTCTCATCAGTGACTTAGAGGCCAAACCAAACATCACTGAAAACACTTCAGCCTCTGGAAGCTCCCTCTGGTGTGGTACCAATGCACATGGCACATAAAGGTCATCAACCAATTAGTTCTAAAAAGAAAAGGCCTCTTCAAACAGGTGCTGGCTTTTGCCAGGCTCACTGTAACCCACAAAATGGTAATCCCCTGGGTGCTCTAACATCTGAAACTAACAAAGCAGTGTCAGTTTTAGCTGAATCATACAAAACTGAACATCATCTCTTAGTGGAAAATCTTGGAAGACTGCTTTTGTATGTCTTCATCTTCTACAGAAAAAAAAAAGGTCTCAGTGTTGCCTTCACTCTTCCAACATCACCCTAAGACTTAATTTATTGCACTGGTCCTTAATCTGCCACTGAAGAACTATGTATAGAACACTCCAGTCACACAGTGTGCAAACCAACAGAGGTGTAGAAAGTGAAAAGGAAATACTGCTCCTATTTTCTCTCATCAGTACCTCCTTAGCTCCCCAAACACTAACAGCTATGAACAAGCCTTCCCCATACCTCCTGGGTCTCCCCAGACATATTAATCACCTGAAGTTGTTTCTCTTGCAAGTCCTTCAGCTTGGTGAACTCCTCCTCTGCTTTAAAATACTCTTCATCAGCACTTATTTTAGAAAGAAGAAGGTCAGCTTTTGCTTTCTCAGCTCTTTCAACTCTTTCCTGGGGAGTAAAAAGGGAAGGATTTTTACTTGTGGGTTGGTTTTTTTTTCCTTCCACAGGAACAAACAAAATTTTAAGTCTTTTCTATTTAACACTTTGGATAAATACTCATCTTAGTCTTACAAGTGTAGTTATCCCTGAGACCAACACAAACATGTGTCATTGAGGACTAGAGAACAAGTTAAATGTGTTCTAGCTGGGAGAGACTTGATTTGGTTTCAGAAAGATGGAATAAAGGTCTTCTGAAGATCTTTCAGCTCATTTCTCCCTAGGGAAGTGGTGGAGTCACCATCCCTGGAGGTGTTCAAACAAATGAGTACATATGGCACTTTGGCACATGGTCTGGTGGTCATGGAGATGTTGGCTAGAAGGTGGATGATCTTACAGGTCTTTTCTGACCTTAATGACTCTATGATTTCTACAGGCTTTACAGAACTTGCCTTCCATTTCTTCAGTTCTTCTTTAAGTCTTTCCATCTCATCTTCTGGTGTGTCACAAGGCTTAGGGGGTATCATACTCTGGAGAGGAAAGAAAAGGCACACAGAGGTTTTATGCCTTGTCAGGCAGTAACTAAGACATTCCAACATCCAATGAGTGTCAGAATAAAACCCCACACCCCCTGCAGCTGGATGAAGCACTTCCCCATGGTAGTTTTTCAACACCTCAAATAAAGGCCAAAATATTTTGCCTGTAGTTGTTTTCCTCCAGTTATGGAGGCACAGTATGTGGTGAGTCAAACATTTTGAAGGATCAATTATGTTTTGTAATTAAATCCTCCTAGAACCTGCATGCCAGAGTATAGTGTGTGCCACAGAATCCTTTCCAAATCCATTCAGACACTCAGGCTAAACAACTGAACTATTTTAATGGCCAGGCAGGATAAAAATCTAAGCAAATGGATCCTGGTCAGCAATCATTATTTGCTAACTACTCAACTGAAAATAGCCACAGGGTGCTATTTTGATAGCCTTTGTGATGGTGTGACAGGATGGACAGATGAGGGCAGAGCAATAGATGTTGCCTACCTCAATTACAGCAAGGTTTTGGACACTGTCTCTCCCATAACAGGGAAGCTTAGGAAGTGTGGGTTAGATAAGTGGGCAGTGAGGTGTGTTGAGAAGTGGCTGAAGGACAGAGCTCAGAGGGTTGTGATCAGTCTGGTTGGGAGTCTGTAGCTGATGGTCTTCCCCAGGGGTGAGAACTGGGTCTAGTGTTGTTCAACATCTGTATCAAAGACCTGGATGAAGGGAAGGAGTGAACTCTCAGCCAGTTTGCTGATGATACCAAACTGGGAGGAGTGGCTGACACCCTGCCAGGCTGTGCTGCCATTCAGCCAGACCTGGACAGGCTGCAGAGCTGGGCAGAGGGGAACCTCATGAAGCTCAGCACAGACAAATGTAGAGTCCTGCTCTAGGGGAGGAATAACCCCTTGCATCAGTACAGGTGAGGGAATGACCTGCAGGAAAGCAGCTCCATGGAGAAGGACCTGGGAGTGCTGCTGGACAAGTTGCCCATGAGCCAGCAATCTGCCCTCCTGGCCAAGAAGGCCAATTGGTATCCTGGGGTGCATAAGAAGAGTGTGGCCAGCAGGTTGAGGGAGGNCCCCTTCCAACCTTCACCATGCTGGGATTCTGTGACAAATAGTAGAAGTAAGCTGGCTCTGCGCTCCTCCACATGGAACTCAGTCCTTCAAACCCAGAAATGTTTGCTTTCTCAGCAGGTCTCCTAAGAGGATATAAAAAATATCCAGGCCTAACGAGAAAAAAAGACTGCCAAAATGGGATGCTTCCAAGCTCAGGGAAATTGGACAATGAAATTTAACATCAAGCAGGAGGAAAGTGATAAAAGAAGCATTTCAAAATGTCAGTACTTCAGGGTAGAAGTTCACCAACATGGGGAAACTACAACTGGATAAAATCCAAGAAGAGAGAAAATCTTCTCCGTTCTGTTTTGTTTCTATGGCTTCAGTACTCTGCAGAAGAGAGAAGAAGAAAACCCAGAGAGATCTGCTGAAACAATCCCTCCCTTCTATTTAAGATTACATAAAACTTGAAAGTGACCCATGAATTTTAGGCATGCAAATGGTCTAAATTAGGTAATCTTGTCAATTCTCCTGGTGATGCTGGGTATTTCCTAAAAACAACAACAAATAAAACAGTTTTGTTTTTTTTTCCTCACTACTTTGGCCAGTTGAAAAATGCCTGTTAAGCAACAGGGAAATCCCCATCTGCCTGTAACTTGAAAGTGGATACAAAAAATCCTTTGCTCAGGGGCTAAAAGCAGGGAAGTAAAAGGATGTGCCACAGCCAGGGTGGTAAGAATGGATGTGTGGGGGGCTTTTTTTTTTTAACAGAAAAGAAATCTAAACCAACCTTTTTCAACCTGAAAGAAGTTAAAAATGTGAAGGAAAACTCAAGGCATCACAGGGAAATTCCCACCCAGGGAACTGAACCAAGGGAGGCACCAGGAAAAAGGAAATTCCAAAGAAACCTCCAGCAAGACAGATGAGTGAGCGAGGCAGGACAGGAAAATTCTGACGGAATCTGTAATGCAGACACTTTGGACTGGGACTTTCCCCAGGGAAACAGGAGGTGGGAATGAGGAATTCCCAAAGTATTAAAGACTGGAAGAAAATGAGATGAGACATTTAGACTAGATGTTAAGAGGAAGTTCTTTACAGTGAGGGTGGTGAGACACTGGCACAGGTTGCCCAGGGAGGTTGTGGCTGCTCCCTCCCTGGAGGTGTTCAAGGCCAGGTTGGACAAGGCCTTGAGTGACCTGTACTAGTGGGAGGTGTCCTGGGTTGGAACTGGGTGATCCTTGAGGTCCCTTCCAACCTTACCATTCTATGATTCTATGATTCTATTTCAGAAGCACTGTCCTATTAGCACAAACCCTCAGAGATCCTGGCAAAGACAGATTTTTCTCTCAAGCAGCACATCAGGAGATACTTACAAAACCATTGTCTTTCAAAGGTAGTGGGGAATCTGTTAAATCCATTGCAACCTAAGAAAACAAGGGAAAAAAATAATCACAACATTATGTGCCTTGGTTTACTCTTTTTTTTTTTTTTTCTTTTTTTGTCAGCAGAATAGACTACCAGAAGCTGTGTTGAGCTAAAACAATTTTTACAGGTAAGTACTGTATCATTTCATAGACAAAAATTGTGTATTTTCAAAGAATCACAGAATGGTTTGGGTTGGAAGGGACCTCAAGGATCATCCAGTTGCAACCCCCTGCTATAGGCAGGGACACCTCCCACTAGCACAGGTCACTCAAGGCATCATCCAACCTGGCCTTGAACATCTCCAGGGAGGGAGCAGCCACAACCTCCCTGGGCAACCTGTGCCAGTGTCTCACCACCCTCACTGCAAAGAACTTCTTCCTAACATCCAGTTTCAATCTCGTCTCTGCTAGTTTAAACCCATTACTCTTCATCCTGTCATTACAAGACCCTGTAAATAGTCCCTCTCCAGCCTTGGGGAGGAACTATTTTGGACATCTGAAGCCTCCTTCCTCACAAAGCTTAAGAGCTGAGGACATATGTGAGGAATTCTGCGTTGCACAACTTAATTTTACTGTCCCGAAACCTCTCTGCTTACCTTTAGGCTGCTTTCATGCTGTTACACACAGGGTCAATATCCTGTTTGCTCTGTGCTTTAAGAGATAATGACCCTTAAACCTGCTGAACACAAACAACACCACTTCCTTTCCACAGCAGATAACGTTAAATGCAGAATCTGTTGCCACAACGTTTTGTGGAAGCAGATAAAAAGGAATTTAGAGAAGTTTATGGGCCACTGATTTAGATCTAGGTGCTAAGTTCCCAAGTAAATGCTTCTGGGGGGCACAAGGGCTTCACAGCCAAGGGTCAGGCACTCTCTAAAGAGCAGTTAACACCTCTCAGGACCTGAGTTGCATCATGACCCAGCTGGATATTTCTGATCCTCTCTCTTGGAAATCCTTAGTTTGGTTTTGACCCAACACTACTATGTCCTGGAAGTATTCAAAGGGAGGTCGGATGGAGCCTTGAGCAATCTGGTCTAGTAGGTAGTGTCCTTGCCCGTGGCAAGGGGGTTGAAACTATGATCTCGAATCATAGAATTAACCAGGTTGGAAATGACCTCTGAGATCATCGAGTCCAACCTAACACCTAACTAACACCTAACACCTTCCCATTAACTAAACCATGGCACCAAGTGCCTCATCCAGCCTCCTTTTAAACACCTCCAGGGATGGTAACTCCACCACCTCCCCAGGTCACTTCCAGCCCTAACCCTTCTGTGATTCTATGATACTTGCTGCATTCAACAACAGGTAACTTGAAACCGAGGCCATTCTTGGTTAATGATTTGGGAATCCCTTTCTGGTTTGCCTTAAGTAACAAAAATTTTCCAACTTTTGCAGCTACTCCTGATGCATCAAAATCCCTTACTGGTTTGCCTTAAGTAACAAAACTTCTCCAACTTCTCCAGCTACTCCTGATGCAGCAAAGTCCCTTTCTGGTTTGCCTTAAGTAACGAAACTTCCCCAACTTCTGCAGCTACTCCTGATGCAGCAAAGCGAAGGGAGCGCTGCTGACCACCACCCTCCTCTGGCTCCTCTACAGGACAGCCAGGTCAGTAGGTAAGAGAAGTGTCCTGTCCGCACTCCTGTGCTCTCCCTTGCGCTCCGAGGTGACCAAAAGCCACGGCTCTGGGCCACACTCGAAGCTCTGCCAGCCCAACCGCCCGCCCCAGCCTCTCTGCAGCCCGAGAAGGCCTCTCCCGTGCGGGGAGGCCGCGGCGAGCCCGAGGCTGCCTGCCTGGCGAGGGTGGCCCCAGGGCCAGGCAGGACCTGCGCTCGGCGGGGCGCTCACACAACTCACGGCGGCCGAGGGCTCCGCACGACGACAGGTCCTGCGCCGCCCCGCTGGCCTCGGCCGGCAGCCCGAGCTCCCCCAACGGCGCCGCTCACCCGGACGGCCGCTTTCGTTTTCCCTTTCCCGCTGGCAGAGGAGGAGCCGGCGGCTCTGGGGTGTAGGGGGTGTGGTGTGTGTGTGTGTTCCGTTCGGCGTGCCGCTCCCCTTCCTCGAAATGACGCGGTGATGCCCGTGTCCGTGTTCGTGTCCGTGCCCAGCGCTGCCGCCTCTCCCCGCGGTGGGAAGGCAGAGGTCTGCCGGGCCAGCCCTCAGCCCGGGAGGGCATCCAACCACGAACTGCTTTGCCTGGGAAGGGGCTTCTAAAGTTCGTCTACTCCGACCCTGCTGCGCTCAGCAGGGACATCTGCCACGACAACAGGGTGCTCAGAGCCACAGGCAACCTGACCTGCAGTGGTTTCAGGCATGGGGCAGCTGCCACCGCTCTGGGCAACATGGGACAGGCTCTCACCACCCTCAGTGCCAAAAATTTCTTCCTTGTCGCCAATTTAACTCTCCCTCTTGCACTCCAAACCATCACCCCTTGTCCTGCCACAACGGGCCCTGAGAAAAAGTCTGTCCCCAGCTTTCTGAGCTGCCCCTTCAANCTTTCCCGCTGGCAGAGGAGGAGCCGGCGGCTCTGGGGTGTAGGGGGTGTGGTGTGTGTGTGTTCCGTTCGGCGTGCCGCTCCCCTTCCTCGAAATGACGCGGTGATGCCCGTGTCCGTGCCCAGCGCTGCCGCCTCTCCCCGCGGTGGGAAGGCAGAAGTCTGCCGGGCCAGCCCTCAGCCCGGGAGGGCATCCAACCACGAACTGCTTTGCCTGGGAAGGGGCTTCTAAAGTTCGTCTACTCCGACCCTGCTGCGCTCAGCAGGGACATCTGCAACGACAACAGGGTGCTCAGAGCCACAGGCAACCTGACCTGCAGTGGTTTCAGGCATGGGGCAGCTGCCACCGCTCTGGGCAACATGGGACAGGCTCTCACCACCCTCAGTGCCAAAAATTTCTTCCTTGTCGCCAATTTAACTCTCCCTCTTGCACTCCAAACCATCACCCCTTGTCCTGCCACAACGGGCCCTGAGAAAAAGTCTGTCCCCAGCTTTCTGAGCTGCCCCTTCAAGCAAGGCCACCAGAAGGTCTCCCTGGAGCCTTCTCTTCCCCAGGCTGAGCAACCTCAACTCTCATCTTGGCCTCACAGCAGAACCCTTCCAGCCCTGCCAGCATTTCTGTGGCCCTGCTCCAACAGGTCCCTGTCTGTGCTGTGCTGAGCACTCCAGAGCTGGCCCCAGCCCTGCAGGTGAGGTCTCAGAAGAGCAGAGCAGAGGGGCAGAATCCCCTCCCTGCCCCTGCTGCCCACACTGCTGGGGATCAGCCCAGGACACAGCTTACCCATCGTTGGACCAGGCTGCCAAAGAGGCTGTGAAGTCTTATTCCCTGGAGAGATTCCAAACTCAATTGCCACCTGGGCAAGCTGCTGTGGGTGCCTCTGCTTTAGCAGGAGGGTTGAACCTGATGATTTCCAAAGGTCCTTTCCAACCCCTACCATGCTGGGAATTCAGGGATTCTGAGCTGCTAGCATGCATTGCCAGCTCATATCCAATTTTTTTCATCCACTATCAAGGAGGCTCCACCACTCATCAGCTAAAAGGGCCATGGCTGCTGAGCCCTGAGGCATCTGTGATAAACAGCCATGAGCAGCACCTATGTGCAGTGTCCTGTGGAAAATGGGAAAATCCCAGAAAAATTATGGAGTGGCTGGGCTGGGAAGGATGCTCCTGCTGCACCTTCAGGGAGGGCAGGAATGCTTCAAGACAATCATCATCTCCCTTCCATTTCTCCTCTTTCATACAATCACAGAATTAACCAGGTTGGAAAAGACCTTTCAGATCATCAAGTCCAACTTAACACCTAACACCTTCTAATTAACTAAACTAAGGCACTAAATGCCTCATGCAGCCTCCTTTTTAACACCTCCAGGGATGGGGACTCCACCCTCGGCACCCCACCCTGGGCAGCCCATTCCAATGCCAATCACTCTTGCTGTGAAGAACTTCTTCCTAACATCCAGCCTGAACCTCCCCTGGCACAGCTTGAGGCTGTGTCCTCTTGTTCTGTCCCTGNGGTGTGGCCTAACCACTGCAGAGCACAGGGCAGAAGGACTTCCCTGCTCCTGCTGGCCACACTACTCCTGATCCAGGCCAGGATGCCATTGGCCTTCTTGTCCACCTGAGCACACTGCTGGCTCATGTTCAGCAGCTGTCAGCTAGCACCCCCAGGTCCCTCTCTGCCTGTCTGCTCTCCAGCCATTCTGTCCCCAGCCTGTAGCCCTGCATGAGGTTGTTGTGGACAAAGTGCAGAACCTGGCACTTGACCTTGTTCAAATTCATGGCATTGGACTGTGCCCATCTGTCCAGCATGTCCAGGTCCCTTGCAGAGCCCTCCTGCCCTCTAACAGATCCACACATGCTCCCAGCGTGGTGTCATCTGCAAACTCACTGATGCTGGACTCAATCCCCTGGCCCAGATGATCAATAAAGATATTAAACAGGACTGGGCCCCGCACTGATCCCTGGGGCACACCACTAGTGACTGACCACCAACAGGATGTGGCTCCATTCACCACTACTCCCTGGGCCCAGCCACATAGCCAGTTCTTAACCAGCACAGAGTGCTCCTGTCCCAGACACAGGGACAGACATCTCTTGTCTTGGCTGGGTAGGCACAATCCCAAGCACAACTCCAGGCTGGGTGGGGAATGGCTGAGAGCAGCCCTGAGGAAAAGGCCCTGGAGGTCTGGGCTGATGAAAAGCTCAACATGAGGCTGCAGTGTTCATGCAGCCCAGACAGCAACTGTGTGCTGGGCTGCAGCAAGAGTAGTGTGGGCAGCAGGGCAAGGGAGGGGATTCTTCCCCTTTGCTCTGCTCTCCTCAGACCCTATCTAGAGTACTGTGTGCAGTTCTGGAGCCCCCAGCACAGGAAGGACATGGAAGTGTTGGAGCCAGTCCAGAGGAGGCCACAAAGATGCTCAAAGGGCTGCAGCAGCTCTGCTGTGAGGACAGACTGAGAGAGTTGGGGCTCTGCAGCCTGGAGAAGAGAAGGCTTCCAGGAGACCTTAGAGTAGCCTTCCAGTATCTGAAGGGGGCTACAGGAAGGCTGGGGAGGGACTATTGACAAGGTCTTGCAATGACAGGACAAGGGGCAATGAGTTTGAACTGGCAGAGGGGAGATTTAGACTGGATGTTAGGAGGAAGTTGTTTGCAGTGAGGGTGGTGAGACACTGGCACAGGTTGCCCAGGGAGGCTGTGGCTGCTCCCTCCCTGGAGGTGTTCAAGGCCAGGTTGGACGAGGCCTTGAGTGACCTGTGCTAGTGGGAGGTGTCCCTGCCTCTGGCAGGGGGTTGGAACTGGATGATCCTTGAGATCCCTTCCAACCTTACCATTCTATGATTTTTTTTTGTTTGTCATCTGGATTTTCCTGTGAAATGACTAAGACTTGGCACCCTCAGACTAATTCTGGTAATTTTTTTTATATTCCTTTCTGTTTTGTTTTAATCCACATTCTCTGGCACTGTGCCTTTACATGGGAAGGACTAAGTCATCCCTGGGTGGTGGCAGAAGGTGTGAAACAGCCAGTGATGGGAAGACCTTTGGTTGATGGAGAAGACACATTCCAAAAAGTAATATCTGGAAAAGCTCTGTGAAAAACAACTGGCAGGTGGTGGCCACATGGACCTTTCCCTGGGACAGCAGCAGTCCACCATTCTGGAGGGAGCTCACCGTGTCAGAGGGTGCTCACCATCACAAAAAGAGTCCACCATCTCTGGTGGAGTGGCTGACACACCAGAGGGTTGTGCTGCCATTCAATTGGACTTGGACATGCTGAAGGATTGAGCAGGGAGAAATGTAATGGAGTTCAGCAAGGGCAAGTGTAGTCTTGCACCTGGGAAAGAACAACCCTATGGATCGGTATAGGTTGGGGACTGACCTGCTGGAGAGCAGTGAAGGGAAAAGGACCTGGGGATCCTGGTGGATGGAAGGATGGCCATGAGGCAGCAATGTGCTCTGGTGGCCAAGAAAGCCAATGGCATCCTGGGGTGTATTAGCAGGGCTGTGGTTAGTAGGTCAGAAGAGGTTCTCCTGCCCCTCTGCTCTGCCCTGGTGAGGCCGCATCTGGAATATTGTGTCCAGTGCTGTGCCCCTTAGTTCAAGAAGGATCTCAGGGAACTGCTTGAAAAAGTCCAGAGCAGAGCCATGGAAATTATTCAGGGAGTGGAACATCTTCCTTAACAGGAGAGACTGGGGAGCTGGGGCTGTGCTGCTTGGAGAGGAGGATACTGAGAGGTGACCTCATTCATGTTTATAAAGATGTAAAGGTGAGTGCCAGGAGGCTGGAGCCAGGCTCTGCTGGGTGATGTCCAATGACAGGACAAGGGGCAATGGGTGGAAGTTGAAGCATAGGAAGTTTCATGTAAACATGAGGAGGAATTTTTCTCCCTGTGAGTGTAACAGAACACCGGAACAGGCTGCCCAGGGGGGTTGTGGAGTCTCCCTCGCTGGAGATATTCCAGACCTGCCTGGATGCAATCCAGTGTGATCTGGTATAGGTGACCCTGCTCTGGCAGGGGAGGTGAACTGGATGAGCTTTTGAGGTCCCTTCCCATGCCTAACCTTCTGTGATCTCAAAGGGAGCCCAGCATCTCAGGAGCTCACCCTCTCAGAGAGAGCTTGACATCTTTGGGTTAGGGAAATAAGGTGAGATCATGGGGCAGGGGGCAGCCATCTCGCATCAAGCAGAGGGCTTCATCCTCCTTCCTAGAGCTGCATGGTTGATTTATAAACCCTTCACTCTGTATCATAGAATCATAGAATGGTAAGGTTGGAAGGGACCTCAACGATCATCCAGTTCCAACTCCCTGCCATAGGCAGGGACACCTCCCACTAGCACAAGTCACTCAAGGCCTCATCCAACCTGGCCTTGAACACCTCCAGGGAGGGAGCAGCCACAACCTCCCTGGGCAACCTGTGCCAGTGTCTCACCACCCTCACTGCAAACAACTTCCTCCTAACATCCAGTCTAAATCTCCCCTCTGCCAGTTCAAACCCATTGCCCCTTGTCCTGTCATTGCAAGACCTTGTCAATAGTCCCTCCCCAGCCTTCCTGTAGGCCCCCTTCAGATACTGGAAGGCTACTCTAAGGTCTCCTGGAAGCCTTCTCTTCTCCAGGCTGCAGAGCCCCAACTCTCTCAGTCTGTCCTCACAGCAGAGCTGCTGCAGCCCTCTGAGCATCTTTGTGGCCTCCTCTGGACCTGGTCCAACAGTTCCATGTCCTTCCTGTGCTGAGGGCTCCAGAACTGCACACAGGACTCCAGATGAGGTAAACATATAGTTTTACAAAAATGAGCCATGGCAGACACACATAGAACTGGGCAGCAAAGTGATTGATGGACAGCCTATATGCAATGCCAACTTCATCTGCAGGAGTGTTCATGGAGTAACAGAATTGTTTCAGTTGGAAAAGGCCTCTAAGATCATTGAGTCCAACTGTCAGCCTAGGACCAGTGTGGCCATTATACCATGTCCCAAAGTGCCATGGACACACAGCTCTTGAACACCTCCAGGGATGTGGACTCCACCACCTCCCTAGGCAGCCTGTTCCAATGCCTGACCACTCTTGCAGCAAATAAATTGTTCCTCATCTCCAACCTAAACCTCCTCTGGCACAATTTCAGGCCATTTTTTCTCATTCTATCATCTGATATTAGGGAGAAGGGACCAACCCCCACTTGGCTTCAGCCTCCTTTCAGGGAGTTGTAGAGAGCAATGAGGTCTCCCCTCAACCTTCTCTTCCTCAGACTAAACAACCCCAGTTCTCTCAGGTGTTCCTTATAAGACTTGTTCTCCAAATTGGCCAAATAAATTCTCAGATTAGAGAGTAATGAGGTCTCCCCTCAGCCTCCTTTTCTGAACACCCCCAGTTCCCTCAGCTGCTCACCAGACCTGTTCTCCTGACCCTTTACCAGCTTTGTTGCACTTCTGTGCACCCACTCCAGCCCCTCAATGTCCTTTCTGTAGTGAGGGGCCCAAAACTGAAATCACTACCAAAGGTGCTGCCTCACCATGGAGGAGAAAAGCACTTTGAGGAAGAGGGAGCACTGACTCCTCCTTGAAGGGTTTGGCTACTGAATGATCTTTCTTCATGTAGGTGACTAAAGAAGAGGGAAAGAGTCTGTTATGGATCCTGAAAGAGCTGGTCTGACTTGCTTCCTTGTGAAGGACAGGGTGGACTTCTCATGATGGGAGCTGTCAGATGGCAGGTACGAAGTGTGTGCAGCATGGGGTGGTGAAAGGAAGGCCCCACACATGTCTTGCTCTTGGATTCAGGAGCACACAATCTGTCCAACACTGTAGCCAAGCTGTTGGAGGCAGCTGGCTGGATCCAAGACTTCCTCTCTCTTTTGATGCTCATAATAGATGCATTGCAGTCACACACAAAATTTGGGCAGTGGCTATATCCTAGACAAAGGGAAAAAAGCAATTGTATTGCTTTCAGGTTTCTTTTAAGCTGACTGATGTTGAAGTGTCACCCTCAAAATTGCAAACAGACTTGTAGCCTTGGTGAAGTGTTTTTGTGTGGTTAGCTGTCAGCCACCATGGGCTGTTAAAGAAATTAAGCCTCAGAAATTCAAAATAACCCAAACAGTTGGTAAAAGGGTAGAAGGTGACTTTGTCACTTAGCAGATGTTACTTTTAGAGTAAACATTCAGCACTTTGCTCTGGTGAGACCTCACCTGCAGTCCAGTGTCCAACTATGGGACCCCCAACACAAGAGAGAGCAGGAGCAGGTCCAGAGCAGGCACAAAGATGATCGCAAGGCAGAAGAACCTCCCCTACAAAGACAGGCTGAGAGATTTGAGACTGTCCAGCCTGGAGAAGAGAAGGCTCTGGGGATATCTTAGAGCTGCATTTCAGTATCTAGGGGGGAGGTCCTTTCCAACCTAAACCACTCTATGATTCAGTGACCTACAGGGAAGGGACTGTTTAGAAGGGCTTGTAGCAATAGGGTGAGGAGCAATGGTTTGAAACCGGAGAGCGGGNATCCCTGGAGACATTCAAGATCAGACTTGCTGGGGTCCTGGGCAGCCTGATCTGGTTGGAGGTGTCCCTGCAGGGAGGTTGAACAAGATGAACTGTGAGAGTCCCTTCCAGTGTGATGCAGTCTGTGAGCTGTATAGCAGCAGAGAGTTGCAGTGAATTTGGCTAAGCTTTGAAATGCAAAATATGCCAAATAGTTGTAGAAGGAGCAGAAGATGACTTTAGGCTTTGCATGGACACTCGAGGAGGTCTGCACAAGAGCAGCCAGATCAAGGTTTTCAAAACTTTTGCTTTCTTTGGCTGTACAAAGAGAAGCTTGGATTGCACCCTGCTTGGATAGCAATCACCTTGTGCCACTGACTTCAGCAGGAGATTTACCCATCAGGTTGTTATTAGAGCAGTTTCCAATGTCCTTATCTGCTTGTTAAGATATCAGGGATGGAACTCTGCCCCCCGGATTCAAGCTGTTTTACTTCTGATTTTCTGCCTTGACAATGGATAACTATGTTTACTATTGCTTTATAAACACAAAGCTGGTTACTAATGAGATGAGTAAAAGGGAGAGGTTGGGCTGGAATAGCCAGGGAGGAGGAGGTGATTGTGTTATGACCTAAGTACATCAGATTTCAGATTTAAATGTCAGAGTGACAGACCTTTTCTCCAGTGGTCAGCTTGGGAAGTCACTGCTGATCTGCAAGAGCTTTATTGCTCTGAACTCCAGGGAATGCAGCCACACTGAGCTGTTTACATGGCCTGCTTTGTCACTTGAGCTCAGCAGTGTGTTTGTGCTTGTTTGGTGAAGGAAATCTATCTGAGATTCTAAACTGGGCCAAGTTCCTTCACTGAAATGGAGCTGACCTGGAGTTGATATGTTAATTGATTTCTGTGTGATGAATTTGCAGTGTTAACCATATATGAATCAGAGTAAAGGGAAAGTGTTGATTTCACAACTCTGAAGAGTCTAGCTAAAGGGGAAAATCAAGGAGGAAAATACAGCACAAATATAGGCTGGGTGAGGAGTGGCTTGAGGGTAGTCCTGATGAGAAAGGCTTGGGGGTGCAATTGATGAAAAACTCAATGTGAGGCAGCAATCACAGGATCACAGGAT
>WBNM01036811.1:0-81833 GCA_013399055.1 Ramphastos sulfuratus | reverse complement strand
CTGTCTCAGCCTGGCCTCACAGCTCTTGGATCATTTTTTGCTGTGGCCTCTCCTCATTCTGCTCCACTAGGTCCACATCTCTCCTGTGCTGCAAACTCCAGAGCTGGAGCCAGCATTCCAGGTGGGGTCTCAGCAGAGTGAAGCAGAGGGGCAGAACCCCCTCCCTTCACCTGCTGCCCATGCTGTTGGGGATCAGCCCAGGATGTGGCTGTTGGATGTGGGCTGGGAGTGCACATCACCAGGAAATGTCCAGCTTTCCATCCATCTACACCCCCAAGCCCTTCTCATATATGTTCTTTCAAACTATTGCTAGAGAGAAAAATTAACAACTAAAAGAAAACAAAAGCTTAGGAACCGTTACAATGAGCAAGATCATACCTGAACTTTGTCTAGGCAAAAGTTTCAGATTAAATCCCCATGATGCTCTCAATGGGAACACCAAAAACTGGACACTGAGTTCATCATAAATGCCTATTTTCCAATTACAAAAAATCATGTTTCTAAGAAGTGGGGAAAAGCAAAGTTAAACCACTTCCATCCTTTCATTTTCTGCATAAGCATGATCAGAAAGCATTAAGTGAGTTAAACACATTAGATAACTGTAATAACCTGCACTCAGAGCACAGAGTAATGGAGTCTTGCATCAAGGCCTGGAATTAACCTGCTTAATTTCCCTGGTATTACATCTACCACATCCATCCCCTCGCTCTGCTTCATAACTGCATCATTAACTTCCTATCTAGACAATCCAACTTATCACTCCAACTTGCCACTTCTTCATCAAAATACATTATAATTTGCTTATCCACTGCCATTTGCATCAACTTCCTATTAAAATGGAGAGAAAAAGGTTTCAATCTTCCTTCCCCACATTTAATTCAATTGTATGGCATTACTTAGTTTTAATGGCTCTTGTCGGTGCGTAAGACATGGTTTATGCTTGGTTTAGACTAATTCAGAAGCTGCAACAACCCATCAGGGAAAAAGGGATGAAAAAAAAAAAGAAAGAAAAAAACATTTTCAGTATTGTGGATAAGGAATCTATGGTTGTAACTCAGACAACTGATTAACCACAGAACTGTTTTTGTTGGAGAAGACCTTTCAGATCGAGTCTAACCATTGAGCCAGCACTGCAAAGTCACCAGTACAGCACATCCCTTGGCAGAACATCAACGTGGCTTTTCAATCCTTTCAGGAATGGTTATTCCACCACCACTCTCAGCTCACTGTTCCAGGCCTCACCAACCTTTTCAGGGATTAAACTGCTTGAGGTTTGGCTTCACCAGTGACCAGTACAGGGCGACAATCCCTACCTCAGTCCTGCATTTGCATGACTGCATTATTGCTCTTCCAAGGTTGGATGGTGATGGCTTTCTTGGCCAACTGGGCACACACTGGCTCATTTGCAGCTAGCTGTTGACCAGTGACTCCAGGTCTTTTTCCAGCAGGCAGTTTCAGACACACTTCCCAAGCCTGGAGCATTCTTATTGTTATTAGGACCCCAGTGCAAGACCCAGCACTTGGTCTTGTTGAACTTTATCCCACTGGCCTCAGCACATCGATCCAACCCGTCCAGATGCTTCTGTAAAGCCTCCCTGTGTTCAAGCAGATCAACACTGTCATCCAAGTTGGTGTCCTCTGCAAACTGACTGAGGATGCCTTGATCCCCTTGTCCAGAGTACTGATATAGAGAACAGGGCCCAGTACTGAGTCCTGGGGACCACCATTTGTGATCGGTCACCAAGTGGAATTAACTCCATTCTACACCACTCTTGGCGTTGATCAGTTAGTTTTTTAGCCAGCTGACCTTACACCCATCAAAGCCATGACCAGCCAGCTTCTCCAGAAGGATGCTGTGGGAAACAGTGTCAAAAGCTTTACTGTTTTCTAATCCCTTCTGTTGGAAGAGCATGCTTATAAACGCTGTGACAAAGTAAAAGAAGAGGTATGAGAAACGGGACCTTGGGTGAGATGTCGAAGGCCATAACGACCACACTCCTTCCATCTCCTGGAGCAGACCACACATGATTGTATCTTTGTGTTACAAAGCCCTTCACTTAAAGCCTTGTTGCACATACTGACTATCCATGACAGCACAGAAAACATTAAACTCACAGTCGGTCAGCAGCTATGGCACAACTCCAAATACCACCAGGCATTTACTACTCTGCAACGTGTCTTAGATGGTGAGGCAGCTTAAAATAATTTAACATAACACCAAGTTTTCAGAGTAAAAGCAGCAGCAGAGAAAGGCACAAATCAGAGATCTGGCAATCCTCCACCTACCTTTTGTTACATCTTTTGACTGGGAATAAGGCATCTGCCCTTCTAGCTCCCAGACAAGAGATGGTGTATTTTTAACCTGCCTCAGGCAGATGTATCTCTGTATTTCAGATCTCTATCTCTACTCAACAGGAGAAAATAAAATTATTCCCCATTTTTTTCTTTACACTTGTAGCACCTGTGCCTTTTGTCATACTGAGGTAAAGGCCAAGCTACAGTGGGAAATTTCTTTTTTTTTTAAATTCCTAAATTGGATCCTCTAGTTACAAAAGTGGTCTTAAAAATAAAGCCTTTAGCTACACAAACGATTCTTGCCTGCAGGATACCAAATGAAACTCAGGTGCACGGATGGCACAGCAGCATTTACACCCAGTATCTCAGGCTTACCCCTGCCCCAAGCTCCACATGTCAGTGCAAACACAAAGCTGAATAGTTCAGACACAAGAATGCATGAACCAAATCATTAGGTTGAAAAAAAACGCAGGCTCTGAAAAAGGATCAAGTAAATGATGATCATTAAGAAAAAATACAGAGCATTTACACTGCAGCACAAACCAAGATAAGCCCTAAAGCAATTATACACACTTCTACAAATTAAATGAGTCCCCTAAACAACAGTAAGGTAAAAACTATAAATAAATTCAATAAAAATCCCCTCCTGGCTTTTATCTGTAATACATGATTCTACATTCCAAACAGGCTTTAAGAGAATATCCTGGTAGTAAGGCACCATATAATTACAAACATAACAGTTGAGATAAGTGCTCAGTCTGATCTGATTCATGTAATAACACCAAACTGGTCTACTGAAACTAAAACCTGTTGCCTGAGATCTGCATTTGTAAGACTAATGCAACTGGGATTTGAGACACAGCACACCTTCTTAGCACACCTTCTTATCACACCTCTAAATAAACATTTGACTTCCTGCACTTATCAAGTAAGCTAACAAAGTAAGGAGACCTCTTTTGTTTTGTCAAGGGATTGTTTCCTGCCTTCCCCAGATAAACAAAATACCCAACGCAGCACCAGACTCATCTATTAGGGATAACAGGACATGTATTACCATCAGGTGTTTACATGGAAAAGTATCTCATGCTATGTCCTCTCCTCTTTACGTACACATGTACCAGCTATTACCACTAATGCAAGTCCTAACTGCTTCTCTTCCAGGGAACTAATTAGAGAGCAAAATGCTTCAAGAAATCTATTGGTATCCAGCTGCTGAGGGGTAGGCTGCATTTAGAAATATGCACTGGTAGATTTAAGTTAGAGAGGGGAAGAACATAAGTCACTGTTGATTTATTTAATTTTTGCTTACTGAATCACAATGCTTCACTCAGAAGATAAGAAACCTGTCTGGTTCTCTTGAGCTAAAACGCTGAACACAAAGAAAGGGACATTTCTGCATGAAGAGGGGTTTGATTGCTTTTTACATAGCAATTATCTTTAAAATATAGTTAACTCCCTCCTGGGTCTCTGCACCACAATTTAATGGTTATCTACTGCCCTGGATTAAAAAAATGCCTGGATGGCCAGGTCCAAAGAGTGCTGATGAATAAAGTTAAATCCAGTTGGTGGCCAGTTACAAGTGGTGTTCCCCAAGACTCACTACTGGGGCCAGTTCTCTTCAGTATCGTGAGCAATAATCTAGATGAAGGGATTGAGGTTTCCTCAGTAAGCTTGCAGATGGCACCAATTTGGGTGAAAGTGTTGATTTGCAAGAATGTAGGGAGGCTCTGCAAAGGAATCTGGACAGATTGGATCAATGGACTGAGGTCAATGGGATGACATTCAAAAAGGCCAAGTGCTGAGTCCTGCACCTGGGTCACAAAATCACCGGGAATGCTCCATGCTTGGGGCTGAGTGCCTAGAAACTTCCCAGTGGAAAAAGATCTGTGGGCTGCTTGATAGCCATCTGCTGAGAAGCCAGCATGTGCTCATGTTAACAAGAACATCATGAGGATGCAGACCTGGATCAGCAATACAGTGGCCAGCAGTAATAGGGAAGTGATTATACCCCTGCACTGGGCACTGGTGAAGCCACACCTTGAATCCTGGGTTCAGTTTTGGGCCCCTCACTCCAAGAAGGACATTGAGGTACATGTCCAGAGAACGGCAGCAAAGCTGGTGAATGGTCTAGAGAACAAGTCTTGTGAGGAGCAGTTGAGGGAACTGGGGTCGTTTAGTCTGAAGAAGAGGAGATTGAGGGGAGACAATGGCTTTCTACAACTACCTGGCTCCTGATCTCTTAAACAGTTTAGATTTTGCCTGCTTACAGTGCAAAGAACTTTTACCCAACTACAGACAAATCCTCACATTTCCACTGTAGCTTTAGGCATGAAACCCACTTATTTCCCATGGCTGGCAAGCATTATGCTATTGTATAGCCACACACTGGACACGTGCTTCTTCCTCTCTTAACCTGGGGTCATGCCAAATTGGCACCTTACCTTGCTAAGGGAAAAGCAACGAGTGCCCTACAAACCAATTATTAGTGGAATTACAGCTTTCCCACATAGTATCAACATAGCTCCCATTATGAAAGAAATACATAGTTAGAGTGGAGGGAAGAGGCCATTTGAAATCACTTAGATATTCATTAAGCAGACAAAGAAAGTGCCATTTGTTCACACATCTCGAGATGCCATTGAGGTACAGTGAATGCAGCGCTTATGCAAGGGATCTCATCCAGTGACTACTGATGACAATTAAGTCAAACAACCACATGATCAGTGCAATTAAAATTCCCAAAGTGAAGCACAGATGCACTCTAAGCCCCCAGTGACTTAGAATATTTCTGATATTATGTAAAAGAAGCCAGCTACTGAGTATCAAGTCTTTGCTATTATACTATTAAGCAATTACAATGAACTACGAAAACACTAATGAGATCTTCAGTAAGTATTTGCTGTGCCAAATACTCAGAGTAAAAAAGAAACAGGCTGCCTTCCTCCGACAAACTTGGAACGACCTCCTTCAAGCAGCTGCAGAAGTTTTTTTATGGAGAAAACACATCAAAATTTTGTTTTTAACAACTTCTCCACCTTTGTGGTGACTGAATGGCTGAAAAGACTGGCAATGGAAGCCTGAAAATTTGGGAGATCTAAATACAGAGAATGAATTTCAATTCAGACCCCAGTGTGCACGTGCATGTGAGGAATTGCAAACACTCCTTTGACGGAAGACTTTGGGTACCATCGCTGTTCTCTTTTCCTCATGAAATCAGATACAAAGGTGGTTTATTAGTAATTGTAAAGAGTGAGCAGTCTTTGTTCAGTCTATGATCAAATGATTCATTATTCATAGAATGATAGAGTGGTTTAGGTTGGAAGAGATCTCTAAGGATCTAGTCCAAACTCCCTGCAGTCAGCATGGGCATCTTCAACTAGAGCAGATTGCTCAAAGCTCCAGACAACCTGATCTGTAACGCTTCCTGAGGTGGGACTTCGACTGTCTTTCTGGGAATATGCTCCAGTGTTCTTGGGAAGACAGCTTTATGCGTACATTCCTCTCACAAAACAGGCCTTAGAACTAAGGCAATGAAGCTTGAGGAAGAGATTTACACTGGATATTAGGAAGAAATTCTTTACAGTAAGGGTGATGAGACATTGGAACAGGCTGTGGGTGCCCCTTCCCTGGAGGTGTTCCAGGACAGGTTGGATGAGGCCTTGGAACAATCTGGTCTAGTGAAAGGTGTCTCTGCCCATGGCACAGGGGCTGGAATTAGATGTTTTTTAAGGTTTCCTTCAACCCCAAACCACTCTATTAATCAATGAATCCGATCCTGATTGCCACTGGAAAAGCAAAACCCAAGGATCCTGTGACAGCATCAGGCATTTGCTGAAACTGTTGACTCACTGATAAAAAATGATCAATTGTCATATGCAAAAGGGGTCTCAGTTTTAGGAGGAGACTGGACAGAAAACGGAGAGAAAAAGCATCCACAGAAGAGCAACTAGCTCAAGACAGCAGTCCTGGAGATTCCTGAGAAGTCCTAACATTCCCCAAAACACTCCTGGAAACTGACATGAAGAAATGTCTCTCATGTTGCCTAAAAGCCTATTTTGGTGCCACAACTTGGAAATAATAGCTTTTTGAACACTTCCAAAGCACCTTTCCTCCTGCTTCAACTAACACACATCCCTATAGAAGCAGTCTGCAAGCTCAGATCACTCAGGGATCTATAACCCCAGTCAAAGGGCAGGCAAAGCTATTAGGAGGTTTATATGGCTCAGAAATAACCTTTGAGACATGAGGCTCAACACTCCAGCCTTCAGCTCTGCTTAAGAAAATGGCTTCACCTAGCATGTGCTCCAAGGAAAGCCAGCACAGCTGACCACAAAAGTCACCCCATGGCGCCTATGCACATCATATTATTACCCCATGGAGCCTGTGCACATCACATTATTACCCAGACAGAGATACATGAGTGCAGTTTGAGAGGCAGGTACATTTTTCTGAGTACTAGGTTGTCCATTTGATTGATCATTTTTCCATTAATACAACCAAGTTCAGACCTTTCAGGTCAGTTACATTGGACCAATCACCAAAATAAGCTATTAAAGAAATATCCAACACACACAACATGTTCTTGTACAACTACTCCATCTGATTGGTCTGGTAATGGAATTATAATAATAAGGATCCTCTCTCATCCTCCAGAAATACCACCATCTCAATTTTCTATTCACCTGAAAGAACGTGAGCACAAAAGACAAGACAGAAAGGATAATTTCTCCACTCTGATTCAAATGCAGTGAGGCTCATTGGCTTTTGGTGCACTTGTCTGGTACTTACAGGTGACAGATACTTGATCTGGTGAGCTGCTACAAATAAAAACGAACAAACAAGAGGTGAAATAGTGAGGGTGCAAGAGGCCAGATCTTAAGTCAATCAACAGCAGAATAGAGACACTGCTAAACAAGTTAGAGGTGCCAGGTCACTGCACTAACATGTGCAAGCAGCAGCCAAACTGCTACGCCAGACCGTCCATTGTGATACAGGCAGGCAGCCACATGCTCCAAACAACCACGAAAGCCAGGAAATTAGAAATTTTAAAGCCTACTGACAGGAGGCTCCAAAGCTCTGGTGTTTCCTAGGGCATTCCCTTCTCCATCTCCAGCCTTCACAAAAACATTCTTTTCCCTATCATAGAATCTCAGCACAGCGGGAGCTTGAAGGGACCTCTGGGTATCATCTAGTGCAGCCCCTCTGTTAAAGCAAGGTTACCTAGATGAGGTTCTCCAGGATCTCACTGAGGTGAGAGAGGAGACTCCACCAGCTCTGTGGGAAGCACTCAAAGAAATTTTTCCTTATATTCAGATGGAACTTCCTGGTTTCTGGTTGCTTGTTGGTCCTTGTCACTGGGTATCACTGACAAAAGTCTGGTCTATCTTCTTGCTCCCTGCATTTTAGCTCTTGCTGAGCATTGACAAGATCCCCTCTCAGGCTGCTCTTCCCCAACCTCAACAGTCCCATGGATCTCAGCTTTTCATCCTCACAAAGATGCTCCAGGCCCCTCAGCCTCTGTTGGGCTCTCCCCAGTGTTCTATTCATTTACTCGTGCTACTATTGAATGGAAAATCTTTTGTGGTGTTCTCCTCACCCAAAAAACATCCATGTTTCAGTCTTCTGATAATAAAATATTCTAATACCACGCATGATGTATTAAGAAAAAACTTCAACAGCAATTTATGCACTTAGACCAGAGAGTCCTTCAGATACTGCTAGCCTCTGTATCTTCCCAGCTCTAAATCACATCACTTTATTGATTAAAGGTACATTTTTATTCTATAGCAGAGACTCACCTTCTTCACACACATTTATCTCTATAGAAAGGGCAGAGTGTAATGGATGGACAAAAGTTGTTGCCATTTTTAAAGGCAATCTTTCTGAAGTATTGCACACACGCAGCATAGTGACACCGCAGCTTCAGTTTGCATATTGGACAAAACAAACAGCAGTTAACATAAAAGCAAATGTGTAATAATTTAATCCTCTAATTAGGTAAGAATTACTTTCTTCCCAACAGTTCTTCCTTATTAGGAAAAACCTCAAGACAGCCACAGATCCTCCAACTGTTACTCAGACTCTAAGCCACCAAAGTCTTTCAAGCATCTGGCGTGTTTTATGCTCCGTGGCAGTTTTGTTAGCTTCGAATTGAATGATTTATTACTATAGAACCCGAGCCTCTGATGAGATTATGCTGCCAATTTGTGTCTTTGTGAAGGGAAGACTCCTCCAACCCAGGCTTTGGACTCAACCTGGGGAATCTTAGTTAAAGGGTGACCTTTACAAGACAAGGGAAATGTTAATTGATGCTCACCTAAACGGCTTTAACGCTACTTGAAAGTGAGGCTCTCTAAAGCTGCCCACTCCTCTGTCACCATGAAGTTTCATTTCAATGTTATCAAGACAAAAAACTCTTCAGTGAAAAAACCTGTATATATCCATTCATCATAGCCAAAGGGAAAACCCAAATGCTAATACAGCTGTCCCTGGTGCATTTTGTATGCAACTTGAAAAACAAAGGATTCACATTTATGGGACTTCAAATAAAGATTAGAGGCATTAGAATGACAGGGCCAGAGATTAAACATTTCTTTACCCACTGAACAGGTACAAAAAACAAGGCAAGAGCAACAGCTACTGCCTCCACATCCACCCTTAAGGTATGTGTTGTAATTTGCCATCCCCTGTGATATCTAACTGCTTTCTGGAGGTGTCTCAGCTTGAAGGGTATAAAATTTGCAGAAGATGCAAGAAGGCAGCTCAGTCTCCACAGACAATTCTGTTTGAGGTTTGTTTTTTAATTAGGATTAGCTACTCTATCAAAGAGCAGAAATAAAAGCAATGTTTCAGCAACATATTTACGGTCTTGCTAATTAAGTTAGTGAAAACAAAGACATTACAGACAAAGAAAAGGGAATTTGACCCACAATAAAAATTGGATCTGGACAAACTTCAGGACAAAAAAAAATAAGAAGTTGTTGAAAAATCCAAATTTCAGTAAGATTTCAACATTAAAAAAAAAAGTCACCATTTAAAAGAATGTTAGGACTCTACACCACTTAATAGGCCAGAATTAAAAGATATTCAGGGCTATTAGAAAATTCCAAAGTACAGTAATCCTTCTAAAAAGTACATATAGTGTTTGTATACATCTTTCTAAATGTATGTATCCTAACACAGTCACTAAATGTTTCAAAAGAAGAGGATTAACTTGCTGACCTTCACCAGGTCAAATTCTGAGCCAGTTAATTGTATTCAGGTAATTCACATTCCCACTGGATACTTTTATTCTTCATTTCACATCTGAACTTCACGGTGTTGCTCATTATTCGGCAATTACCAAATCTCAGTTCAAATGGCTGTCAATTATCAGCATTAACAATAACAGAAGCTAAGGGGGGGAGTCTAAATCTGGGTTAACAAAAGTCTTTACTATGAGGGTGGTAGAACACTGGAACAGGTTGCCCAAGGAGGTGGTGGAGGCCCCACCTACAGAGACATTCAAGGTCAGGCTTGATGGGACACTGAGCAACCTGATCTAGTTGGGAAGCCCCTGCTTAGGGCAGCAGGGGTTCGATTACATGATCTTTAAAAGGTCCCTTTCAACCCAGCACATTCTCCGATTCTATGAAAGGTGCACTGAGATGTTCTGGTGTGAAGAAAATCCAACACAGGAGCAACCTAAAATTACTCTTCATAACAAGTCAAGGAAATGGCTCTCCAGTAAATAGTGTCCTAAGATCTCAAAAACAGGCGTTTGGCTTCAGATGGTTAAAATTTTAGAACGTGCCATCACTACCATCCACTTAGCAATAGCAACCTTTTTCATTCTTTCAGGTTTCTGCAGCCCATGTCCACCAGCATAGCGATGAATAGTTCTCAAAGCAGAGTAGATTGTTAGACACTAGACCTGCTCATCTCAAACTGAGAGAGTTCTGATCCTAAACAGCAAGACAGAAGGGGTTTTAAATAACTGGTTTACTACTGAACTTTACACAAAAGCAGAAATTCCAGGAGAGTGCTAAGCTCTCATAGGGAGAGGAAGGCAGAGCATGTTATTTCAGATCACAGTAAGAAGAGTACCTGCTCAACTGGATCATAGTTATTTTACTGCTGGCTGTACTGATGAAATGTTTCCACTGTCCTTCAGAAAAGCAAAGTGTGATTTATCTGTTCCAGCCTGGGACACATCTTAGGCACTGACATAGCATGGTCTGCTGCCTGGTGACGACTCACCCAGAAAGCTGCGTGCTGGTGACAGCAGAGAAAAAAGGTGGGAAGAAACTCTCCAATTCAGACAAGTCACGTTACAGAGGGATGGCTTTGCTCATCTCCCAGTTCAGATCACGTCATATTAAATCAGACCAACTTACCCCCAAATAGAAATTAAACATAGGAAAATACAAACTAATTTTATTGGCTATCACAACTTGAACATCTCACTGAATTGAGCAGAGATAGCTCAGTAGCCCCAAAAGGTTAGTCCTCCTGAAAAAAACCAAGCACACTCCAGGAACAGATACAAGCCAGGATATTACAGTTCACAGGCAGTTCTACCTGTTCCAATTTAATCTGCATAGCACAGGATAATTCCATAACATCTTTATAAATTCACCACAAACCCCTCAAATTCTTTAATAATCCAAAACTCAAAGCTGAAAAGAAACTGTAAATATGGATCTTGAAAATTGACTTTTGCTTTCCAAACAAGGCACTGTGATACAAAGAGCCCCAGAAAAAATTACAGAGTCTTTCTGCCCAGAACTGTAACCACACAACTCAAACCAGACCTAGCAGGAGCAGCCTCCCAGCAATACTAATGTCATTGAAGGAAGCATCTTTTTCGGGGGTCTTTTACAGAATGAGGTTGTGGGGTTTTTTTCAACAAACCTCCTCATAAATGGACAGTGAAGCCTGGCAATAGCAAGAGCACAGTGAAGATTGATAATCCAAGCTGATGATGGAACTCATAACTGATTCCACCACTTCTGATTTTCGGTCTTTATCTGAGAAGCTCTTCTACTAACACAATCCTGTGATCACAGAATGGTTGGGTTCCAAGGGATCTTTAAAGATTACCCAGTGCAACAGTCAGCAGAGGCATCTTCATGTACATCAGGTTGCTCAGAGTGCCAAGCAACCTGACTTGGAAGGGTTCGGGGATGGGGCATCTACCATCTCTCTGGGTAACCTGGGCCAGTGTTTCAGCACCGTCAGCATAAAACATTTTCTTCCTCAGATCTAGTCTGAATTTCCCTCTTTCAGTGTAAAGCCATCAAACCTTGGCTTGCAACAATATGCCCTGCTAAAAAGCCAATCTGCAGTTTTTTAGAGGCCTCTTTAAGTACTGAAGGCCACAAGAAGATCTCCCTGGAGCCTTCTCTTCTCAAGGCCGAACAACCCCAAATCTCTCAGCCTGAGTCACAGCAGAAGGGAATTCCCAGCCCTCTGATCTGTGGCCTTGTCACCACCCCATCATCCCATACTAACCTTGGTCAGCAGGGGGTGGGGGTTCCCCAGAAGTCCTCTGTTTCCCCCTCAGGCCAGCAGGCAGGCACAGGCTGCACACACAGGCCCCACACCTAGACCGCACCTAGACAGAGTACTGCGTGTGCCTCCGCCCCGCAGTGGCGCCGTTCGAGACAATGGAAACGCCTGGGGTCTCACAGGCCTCCTCCGGACTTCCTTCCGCAGGTCCCTGTCTGTTCTGTGCTGAGCATTCCAGAGCTGGCCCCAGCACTGCAGGTGGGGTCTCTGCAGAGTACAGCAGAGACGCAGAATCCCCTCCCTGCCCCTGCAACCTAGGCTCCTGGGTATCAGCCCAGGACACAGCTGGCTCTGGACTGGGAGCACACAGTGATAGCTCATGTCCAGCTTTTCACCCACCACTACCCCTAAGCTGCTCTCTGCAGAGATGCCCTCAATAATGCCCTGGTATTTTTTTCTTACTAAAACAAGACCATTTGGCATCAGCTACCTGCAGGGTAGATTGCCAGAGGTCCTTGTGCTCTGAAGTGTGGAGACTAGTTTATGTGGCCCAAGATTAAAGGAAAAGGAACTTGATGGAATGACTGAGGGCTTGTTTAGAAGCCCTGAAGAGAGACCCAAAACCAGGTATTGAAATATGTCATGGTTGAAGGTTGCAGTGCATAGACAAGGCCATAATCAGGGGGCAAAGCACAACTGAGGTGCACTGCCAGGTCTGCATAAGGTCCGGTCTGTGAAGACAAATCGAAGCTTCCTTCATAACCTGTGGCTGAAAATAGCTGGAGGCACTGCCAGGAAAGACGGAAGCCAAGAATGCGCTTAAGGTGGATGCTAACAGCAGTTAACTCTGCTATATTTGCTTTCATGAACATTTTTTGCTCAAAAAATAAGCTTTAAAAATAACTATATGGTCATTTTCAAAACCAGATGGTTGACGGTTGGTTTTCTGCTCTCTTCTGGAGTTGCTAACTGGCACTCTCTGAACGTGCAGTAGTCAGCAAGTATCAACCGGCTATCAAATCTGACTTGTGGTGACGTAGCTTGCTCAAAGTCCTCAACACGAGCCAAAGAAGAGATTTCACAGCCCAAGTCTGACTGTCAACACCTTATACCTCCCCAAGAAATGAGAAAAATTAAGTAGGAGATATAACCCCCCTAAACCTTTAAGCATTCTCTAGAACTGACACAAGATGTTCTGCTTCTTTGTCACAAACCCTGATGACTGGCAAAGGTCTGTCCTTACAAAGCAGCAGAGCACATTCTCAGACACCAGCCACAGATCACGATCACTGTTTAAAACACACAAATCACCTACTCATTTAAAGGAGTTAAGAGAACGTGATGCATCTGCTACAATCACAGAATCATGGAATATTTTTGGTGGGAAGAGACCTTTAAGATCATCGAGTCTATCTGCTAACCTAATATTGCTTAGCACCACAATCAGGCATCTTTTTCAATCCCTCCAAGAGATGGGGATACTGTCACTTCTGGGCAGCCTGTTCCAGGCATTGAAGACCTTTGGCAGAATCTTTTCTAATGTCCAACCTAAATGTCACCAGCAAAACTTTAGACCATTTCCTCTCTCTCTTGCTTATTACCTGGGAGAAGAGATTGACCTTCACCTAGCTCCCACCTCCTTTCATGGAGTTGTAGAGTGAGAAGGTTGCTTCTCCTTTTCTTCAGTGGCCTTCCAGTACCTGAAGGGGATCTATGGAAAAGCTGGGGAGGCACTTTTTACAAGGGTTCATAGTGACAGGATGAAAGTGAATAGACTGAAACTTGAGGGCAGATTTAGACTGCATATTAGGAAGAAATTCCTTACCATGAGGGTAGTGAGACACTGAAACGGATTGCCCAGGGAGGTTGTGGATGCCTCCTGCCTGAAGTGTTCAAAATCAGGTTGGACAGGGCCTGAGCAACCTCATTTAGTGGAAGGCATCCCTGCCCATGGGAGAGGGGTTGGAACTGGATATCCTTCCAATCATATCCATTCCGTGATTCAGGCTAAGCAAACCCAGTTTGTTCAGCTGCTCTTCACAAGACGTGCTCCAGAGCCTTCACCAGCTTCACTGTTTATCTTAAGACATGCTCCAACACCTCAACATCCTTCTTGGGAGTGATTGCATTGCCTCCTTCTTCTAGACAGAAGTATTTTGAATGTTTAAATTAAACACACTGTAGGATTCTCCAAACACATCAATCAGCAAAGACAGACTACAAAATGAAACCTGTTGCTGTAAACCAAACACAATGAGTGGTCTCAGGATGGGGAAAAGCTTTTTTGCAGAGCAAGGAGGGCAGTGACAAAGCAAAGGGGCAACCCGCTGCCACTTTTAGGTAACTCCCTCCTCTTTTTGCCTCCCTCTGAATTTGTCATAGCTTTAATAACAATCTCTGAGGACAAAAATCAAGAAACAAATTATTTTCTTACACATAATCCCCCCATCCCCTTTTGCTGTCAAGTGCCTGACCCCAGTTTGATAATCTCATTTCCTGAGAATCAAAATGCTGGAAATTTAAGCTTCCCAGAGTGTTAATTGCGGCCCTGCTCCATTGCTAATCAAAAAATTGGATGTTTTGCATGAAAATGCTGCTCTAATTAATTCTCAGTCATAAAGCACCCCGGTTTTAATAACCCCTTCTTGATTGGATAGCCTTTGAAGAGACAGTGCAGCTAATCCGCTAAAGCAGAAAAAACACACGCAGAGGAAATAATAAGTGGGCTTACAAGGTCTGAACTAGATGATTGCATTAATACTGGCAAACCACAAAAAAGCCATTCCCCACCCCCCAACCCCTCCTCAGGCTCAAAGCAAACTGTGATCCTGTGCATCACGGGGAGACAAAAGCGGCTGCGTGACAGGAGACTCAGAACATCAAAGCCTTTCCCCCTCCTTGGCGTAACCAACTCGCTGATTCTTTGGCTGGTTATTCCCCACCCTCCTCTAAAGGGTATTTTTAAGCAGGACTGTCCACTTGTCACAACATCTCCTTTAACCAGACACAAATTATACTGCTTCTCCCCCTCCTCGCTGCCTTTGACTGACAAGGTATTATCATACACATCTCTAAAAGGTGCTGAACCGAATTTTCATTATCCAAAACGTCAAGATTCGTTTCTGTCACCGGTGAACACGGCTGGCTCCCTCCAGCAGCACTTTGGTGAATCCAAATGGAACAAGGCACCTACAAATAACTGCATTTTCCCTGGACTTGGCCTTACATTGTGCCCTTGTCATATCAGATACCATTTGTCTGTGCTGCTATTTCTTGGCATTAAAAGCTTAATTAGAAGAGTTTCTCTTTGAGTTCCTTAATTACTTAAAACCTTATGGTGAGGAATTTTCAAGCTTGGATCAAGAACAGATGTACAGGTTAGTGGTGAGTAACCCAAATCCACCCTCCCATCTTAAATTTGGATCTTCCTATTTATCACCTGGCCAACAAATAAAAAAATTCCTTGGAGGTTCTGCTTAAAAGAAATTAGGTTGAAAAAATTATTGCAATATCTGTAGTATTGTTACAAGAGAGTTTTGTTTCACAGATGGATCTGCTGTCCTTTGTCAGAGCTGGGCAAGAAAGTTGGGGTTGTTCAGCCTCAAGAAAAGAAGACCCTAACAAGACCTTTTAGTGGCCTTTCAGTACTCGAAGGGGACATATAGAAAAGATGAAGAAGGATTTTTATCAGTGCCTGTTGTTACAGAACAAGAGGTGATGGTTTGAAACTAAACAAGATTTAGACGAGAGAGGAGGATTGCCCAGGTTGGTGCCAGACACCCCCACTCCTGGGGGTGTCCCAGGCCAGGTTGTTTGGGACTCTGAGCAGCCTGCTCTAGTTGAAGATGTCCCTGCTGACTGCAGGAGGATTGAACTAGATGATCTTTAAATGTTCTGTCAAACCCAAGTTATCCTATGACACACCTGTAGTTTTGAAGCCCTCCTGCAGACTCAGTGGGGCCAGGAGTAATCCTTTAAACATGCAGAAATCATTTCAATCTAGAAATCAACATTGACAACTCAGCCTCTCAGCCAAGGTCCAAACTTCTCATGACAACCAGGATGCTAACACATGGCCAATATTAAGAGGCATTTAGCTAAGAAAGACAATGTTGCACATGGTAGCTGGCAAAAAAATCTTGTACATGATATATCATAGAATCATTTTGCTTGGAAAAGACCTTCAAGATTATTGAGTTCAACCATCAATCCAACATCACCATGGCCTTAAACCATGTCCCAAAGTGCTATGTCTTACATGCTTTTTTAACACCTCCAGTGATGGTGCCTCCACCACCTTCCTGGACAGCCTCTTCAAATGCTTGACCACTCTGAGATACTGACCATGTTGCATTTTTATGACCTGTGATAAAATCCTGCATTGGATTTTCATTTTGGTGTTTAAAAAAAAAATCAAATGTATAAAATGCTCTGCTACAGTCATCAGGAGAAGAGCAACTACACAAGTGTCCTGGGAATTTAAAATCACCTCTGACAAAATAAACCTCAAGAAGAATGAAGTAAAAGGAAATTAAACATATTTTTCTGGTAAGTAAAAAGACAATGTTCTGGACTGAAACTCTTTGAATAACTTGATAAAGAAAACCAGAAACATTGCTGTTTCAGTTCAGCACATAACATCTGCCCAAGTAGTTGAGGGAACACTGCTTTGGGGCATGAATTTCATTCTTTGTTCTATTAAGAACTTTCTCTGTGAAGTCACTCAGTTGTTTTGTTTTGCGTTTTTCATACAAGTAATGCCTTACCTTCCAGTGACAAGAGAACAAACTCATCTGCAAGATATCCATGTAGTAGGATCAGAAAGCACAGTTTCTCAAGAAAGAAAAGCAAAAAGAAAAACCTCAAAGGCACCATGACAAGAGTATTTTCCATCCTCTTAGACAGCACAACACTTGCCAGCAGCGATTCCTCAATGGCCACTGAACAGCAGCATCCTGCTGAGCTCCCATACATGCTGTGCCAAGCATGCCCAAGCCACCACTTCTATTAATATACACCAACATCACAAGGTATTCAGGCTCAAATCAGCACAACCTAACTCAGGACTGGAAGGTGATTCTGGAATTCTGAGTCTAGTTCTGTTCTCATCATCCTTTCTGGGATAGAACCATAAAATGGACTTGGTCAGGAAGGATCTTTAGATGTCCAAACCCCGGCAGTCAGCAGGGACATCTTCACCCAGATCAGGTTGTTCAGAACCCCATCAAACCTAACCCTGAATGTCTGAAGGGATGGGGCCTCCACCACCTCTCTGGGCAACCTGTTCCAGTGTTCTACCACCCTCATAGTAAAGAACTTCTCCCTAGTGTTCAATCTACTTTTCTCTAGTTTATAGCCATTGCCCCTTGCCCCAGTGCCACAAGCCTTTGTAAACAGTTCCTCCCCAGCTTTCTTGTAGGAACCCTTCAGGTATTGGAAGGCCACAAGAAGGTCTCCCCAGAGCCTTCTCCAGGCTGAACAACGCAACTGTCAGCCTCTCTTTGTAGGAGAGGTGTTCTGGCTTTCTGATGATATTTTGTGGCCCTTCTCTGGCCCTGCTCTGTCAGGTCCATGACCTTCTTGTGCTGAGGGCCCCAGAGCATGATGAATGGCATACCACAGCTTGCACAGCTAGAATCCTACTTTGCACAGACATGGGAAGTTTAATTAACACTGAAGTGCGCTGAGCTTCCAGGGTGAAAGAAAGAAATAATGAGCCCAAATTTTAAGAGGTGCGGAGCAGATGCGGAGCCCATTAACATCCACAGAAACAACAGCTGCTGGGAAGCACTCGGCATGTCATTCTTAAAAAGGGCCCAGATGCACAACACCAGCAAAGCTGACCTTCAGATGAACTATGAGGGTCTGCATGCATGTAGATAACCAAGCAGCTGGATGCTGTTTTCCATCCCGATCAGCATCCTTGAGGCTCTTCAGATTTTCAGAGTGTATAAAACTGTCTTTTCCCATTCCTACTGATAAACTAAACCAAGGCCGCAGTTACCATGAGCACAAGATACAGCTGCCTGAATTCCTGCTGGCCACTGAACTCTGAAACAATACACAAAGTATCTAGAAGGAGCTTAAACCCACAGAACCTCTGACAAAGCAATACTGTGATAGAAATTATCAGCCAACGGGTAGCTGCACAGGGCATGGAGGCTGCACAGACAGCTTGTGGCCTCAAAGCTCTTCTGAGTACCATGCACACAAAGCTGTCCAGGAGTAAGAATCAGAGAACACTTTGGGTTGGAAGAAACCCTTCAAAGCCATCTAAGTCCAACCCCTCTGCAGTCAGCATGGACATCTGCAATTAGAGTAGGCTACTCAGAGCACCAAACAACCTGACCTGAAATGGTTCTAGAGTTGGAGCTTCTACCACCTCTCTGGGAAACCTAGGACAGTGCCTCTTCATCCTCAGTGTAGAAAAAATTCTTCCTTCTCTCTAGTCTACATCACTCTCAGTTTCAAATCATCACTCCTTGGTCTGTCACATGTCCTGCTAAAAAGGCTGTCCCCAGCTTTCTTACGGGCCCCTTTCAGTACTTAAAGGCCACAAGCAGTTCTCCCTGAAGCCTTCTCTTCTGCAGGCTAAACAACCCCAACTCTCTCAGCCTGACCTCACAGCAGAGACCTTCCAACCCTCTTATCTTCTTCGTGGCCTCCTCTGGATCTGCTCAAACGGGTCCATGTCTCTTCTGTGCTGAGGATTCCAGAGCTGGCAAACATCTAAATCCCTGGAAGGCAGATTTCAAGGCACCTGTGCAAGGAAGGCAACTATGCTGGTCAAGGCTGCTAGATTACGTGAAAGCTAAACCTTTCCCATTCATAGAATGCACAGATCACATATGTATCATGCTTAGTATAAAGAAATTAAACACTTTTTGAGAACATCAGCAGAATAAGAAATCAGACCTGCAGAAAGACTACCTAGAAGAGCAATGGTCTTTATTTTTTGCTTGAAACCATGTTTTTCAAATGCTACTTACACTCAACTAAAAAACAAAAAAAGAACAAACCAACCAACCAATCCTTAAGGCCCCTGCAAACTGTCTCCTTCCTTGTTGTGCATCCCTAGTGATACTTTCCTACCATCTACTGTCGCTCCCTGACATCCCTCCACAAGAAGAAATCACGTATTTCTTTCATTCCCAAGAAATCATTGAGTACGTGAAGGCGGCAGTGGGGTGAAATAAGGTGCACACATGGGATATACCACACCAGGCAGTGCCAACATCTCTGCAGTGAAATACAGCTACATTTTAGCCTAGTTTCTGTTGAAACTAAAGGTTATTTGATCTCCTGGATGCCCACCTGGCTGTTCGATCCTCACAACAATTGAGCTGGTGAGCCAACTGCTGCCAAATGTGGCAGGGGCATCATAGATCTTCATGGCAGTAAATTCTTAGAGGCTTTGTGAACACAGTTGTGCAAACAAAAGCAGGATGAACACAATGCTCTGTGGAAGGACAAGCTGCAGTGAGGACACGGTGGCTCTCCACACTGTTGAACCTACCAGCCAGGCAGGATGTTTGCTTCCACAGCACAGGGGGTGCTTGCTTTATACATACTTCATTTGATCTAGCCATGGCATGTGCTGTTTTTTCTACTTACAGTGATTCAGGGACACTGAGAGGCACCTGTGGGTGCTGAAAAGTAAGAAGTGAGAGAGTTGAAGGAAGTTTAGAAAAAGTGTGGCTAATGAAGGAAAGATGCTGAAGGAGTCATAACTGAGATCATAGAATCATTAAGGCTGGAAAAGACCTCTAAAATCATCAGCCCAATACCACTTTGGCTATTAAACCATGTCCCAGAATGCCACATCTACACATTTTTTTAACACCTCCAGGGATGGTGACTCCACCACTTCCTTGGGCAGCCTATTCCAATGCCTTACCACACTTTCAGCAAAGAAAATTTTCCTAATACCCAACCTAAACTTCCCCTGGCACAATTTCGGGCCATTTCCCCTTGTCCTATTGCTGCTTATTTGAGAGAAGAGACCAACACTGCCCTTGCTACAACTTCCTTTCAGGTAGTTGTAGAGGGCAATGAAGTCTCTCCTTAGCCTTCTCTTTTCCAGACCAAACAGTGCCAGCTCCCTCAGCCACTAAGGCTTCAGTCATGCAGCTGGTTACGGAATAAACTTACTTGGTTTTAGAACACATCCACATTTAGTAAGGCAGTCTATACAAATACATCGCATTTGACAAATAGCAGGAGGGATCATATAAGTAAAATGTAAATTCACCAGCTAGCACATGGCCAAGATGGGCTCTTGGGGAACAAGAAATGAGAAGCTTAATGATGGTCATTACTTGTTTTGTACAGAGGAAACCACATCTGACACCATATCTTGACAAGAACTTGGGGAACCACATCTGTGTTACTCTAGGAGAAGATATTTCAGTTACATACTTTGAGGTCTCCCCCCCTTCTTTTCAATGGCAATTGTCAAATGATTTGTGTGTGTCCAACTTAAGGGAAAAATCCACAGCCTAAGTCTTCCTCCTCCAAGTTGAGTAGAATCAGACACCAAAATTTCATCTCTAAATCTCTTCCAGCAGGTCCCTTTCTCCGACTGAGGGATAACGTGTGCCTCACACACTGCACTATTTCAGCCGAAATGAAAGAGGTTAATGACAAAGTATCACTCTGATCTTCACACACTTTAAGGCTATTTAAATTAAATTCTTATTTCAAAAAGTTAGCATGAACCAAACTTTCACTAGTGCCTTTTTTTTTTTCTTAATGCATATGTTTCTTTGAAGATCTTTTCAGGAAGAAGATTTCCTAACAAGCCACCCTCCTCCTGCTGCCACTGAAACATCATCCCTGTGGATAAGGCTGTCAAGGAAGAGAAACCATGTGGCATTCACAGAAGAGAGTGTCACATGCCTGCCTTCCAGTAACCTGACTGAACAATTAAATTGTATTTCTCTTTGAAGAGGTTAAAAAAAAAAAAAAAATCAAAATGCAGATCTTGCTGTGGTCTGGGATTCAGGAAGATTAATGAGCCACCTAAAAGGGAGAAGCAGCTTATAATAGAAAGAGAGGATGGTACATTTTTAACATAAAGTTCAAAGGGAAACTTTTCTTGATGGTTAAACTGCAAAGATTCCTCAGCAAAGTCATCTCATCTATTGTCCCCATTGACTCCCTACATTGACTTTTTTGTTACCTATTGCATCATGCTCAAGCTCTTCCAATTCATCTGGAAAGGGCAATGCAATCTTGTCCCCATCCACATTAGTTCCTATATTTTGTCCTTTGCTTCTTTGTCAGCTCTCAGGCTTTGTTCTTTCCAACCCCAGCAGCTGGAAGTCTGCCTTGCTCTCTTTTGCATCCTCCTCTCCTGAAAATGCTCACAATCTCCTTCTCATGACAAATGTTGCCTCAAGATTTGTCCTTTTTGTCAATAAGGAGCCACCCTCATGAAACCTGGCTGTGGTCATCATCTGAATCCAGAAAAGGAGCCTGAAGTTCAGCCTAACAGCAGCAGAAACCACAAAACTATCCAGATCTCAGCCATCCAGTCCTCTAGAAGCGGACACAGATGCAGAGTGAGTCTACTATTCACAGACACATAGAATAGTTTGGGTTGGAAGCCGTCTTGAAGATCATCAAGTTCCATACCCCTTGCCATGGGCAGGGACATCTACCACTACACCAGGTTGCTCAAGGCCTCATCCAACTCAGCTTTGAACACCTCCATGGAGGGGGCATCTGTGACCTCCCTGGGCAATCTGTTCCAGTGTCCTGTTCTCTACTGAATTTTTTTAGGTAACACAGACAACTGGTCAGATCAGGGTGTATAGGCAACTGGCAGCAACAGAAGACAACAGGATTCATCCCAAAGAGACCTGAAATTTTTGAGGTGAATGTTCACAAAATCATGGAATTGTCTAGAATCATAGAATCACTTGAAGAACACTAAAGGGACATAAAAGATCACCAATTTGGGACACCTTCCACTACACCAAGCTACTCAATGTCTCATCCAGCCTGGCCTTAAATACTTCCAGAAATAAGGCATACCCAACTTCTCTGAGCAACCTGGCTCACTACCCTCATAACAAAGAGCCTTAAGTTGGAAAGGATCTTTACAATCATCAAGCCCAACCACACTGTGAGTTCGCTCATGGCTCCACTGCTGCTCCCAATTTAGCACTCTCAACAGCTTCAAAATTTCTGGCTTTGAACCCACGTTTGTCCACTGTAGTTTGTAGCACAGAACCATGGAGAAGTAAATACTTAAATCCTACTGCCTGCTGGTTTAAGAAAATGATGGTGCAATGGAACAGCTGATGCTTTCCAACACCCTGTTAAACTAAGTAACTTCTTTCAATTGATCCTGGCCACAAAAGCATGTGAAATATTTTAAAAGTGACAATCTGAGTCTTAAAACATGAAGAGCTGCAAGCTAAACACCTTCCAAGTGTGCACACGTGGTGATGTCATAATTTAAAAGGCAGGTATCTCCACTTTATTTTCCTCCTGTACACTGTAAGATCATAGTGTGGGTGACTGTCAGCTTCAGCACATCTTTATCTCAGATTCTTTCTTCACAATCTACCCACAAGTAACTGGTCAGTAAACATGTACCTTTGGGATATGCTTTACTGGGCATGGTGGTGTTGAGCTGACAGTTGGACTTGATGATCTTGGAGATCTTTTCTAACCTTAATGATTCTATAATTCTGTCCTATGAATATTCACCGTGGAGTGATCAATAAAGATCATCTTTGTAGAGTCACTTAAGTGAACCAACCTGTCCATAAGAACACTCTGTCTCTCAAGGTTCCTTTTTACTCTCTTGTGAGTTTAACTTGTCTTGAGGGCAATGAAGTTACAAAAGGAGGAAAGGAACACCAAATCTTGTAAATCAAAAAACATCCTCAATTAAAAGCCAACTGCAAATTACCATAGGTAAGGCTTCCAAAATAAATTTACCATTGTCCATCCCTGGACTACTTGAAGAATACAGATTTTTCTTGTTATGATTATTCCAGTAAGAAACAATGACAACCCTATCGCATATATATTGCCCTGCTATGCGTAACCATGACAGTCTGAATATCTTCCCTTGATTCTGCTCCCCAAACCAACCTTTTGTGAATTAGACCATTCAGGAGAAACACATGAAATGAAGCTGCAGTCAAGAGAACTCCACATATAGCGCACTTGCCACAAGCAATACAAATATAAAGCAGCAACAGTTCAGCGCTTCAGATTCACCATTTTCAAACACTCTGCAACTCAAGTGTTGTACAAAAAGCAAAGAATTGGTTAACCGAGTCCTAAGACAGAAAGTTGTTACTTCAAGTACAAGCTCAGTGAGCTTCACTCCCAAAGCAATCCAGGGGATGCATCATATTCAGCATATGGCACAAGGGAAAGAACTGCAGAAAAGGAGCAGATACGGGCTCCAGGTATCCAATAGTAGTGCTTATGGTGAGATTGTCTGCATTTCACCCATTGTTTTCTGAGAAGCTTTTAAAACCTTGACCTCTAACTCCAAAGGCAGAGGGAATAAAGACAAATCCTGCTGTTTCACAACACAGTAAGAATAAATAAAGAGGGTTTAAAATTCGGAAAGATTTAGACAGGCTGTGTGGCAAAGTAGAGAGGTATTAATACCCTGATGGGGCACAGACAGGATATTTAAGCTCCTGCAAAAGAGAATTACCCAAACTAGCATGTTATCTATTAACCCACCTTGAAGTTCTCCACTTCTGCTGTACAGCTCCCTTCTCTGCTCACGCAAATAGGCACTCATGCTAATAGCGTGGGAGGAGGACTCAAACCTGCAATTAAAAACAAAGAAATAAACCCAGTCAGCCAGCTACAGAAACATCCTTCTCCTAAGCACCAGCCAGCTCCGACTAAAATAGATTTCCCTGCATGTCAGAGCAAGATCATCAAGGCAGACAAAAGCACATTTTTCCTATAAACCTCCACCACTGATGCAGCACCTTCTGCCACCTCTGATCAGCACAGCTCCAACAGCACCCACCTGCAAGACAGACCTGCCTGCAAAGCACTGAGATGTTCCTCTGCTCTATCAGCTGGGAGCACCCAGGCATTTAACTAAGAATGGTCCCAGAGACTGGTAGAAATCCACACTGACGCTGAAAGCAAACACCATCTGATTTGCTAACTGGAATATACATAAACATTTAAAAACTAACATTCTCCTAGAAATTAGAGAGCAATAAATTATTAAGCAGTGATCACATGGCTGCAACACTCCACGAGGACCAATCTCAGAGGTTGAGACAAATATTTCCTAAGTATTGTAGCTCCATGAACATGATTTTTGCCATTGATTGTAGAAGGTCACAGACTGGGCACTGAGACCTGACACAGCTGGGTCTCAGGACACGTCTGGGTTTGCCATGCCCTATGCTGGACATCCTTGTCATCACCAGTGTCCTGTCCCATTGATGATGACCTGTGCCCAACCTGCCTGAGCTCAGTGCTGGGGACATCACACATGGCTAAGGGCTGCTCCATCAGGCAAGCACTGCCTAGCAAACACCTTTTGTGTGCCCAGGTCAGGTGCTGGGGACCAGGGAGCAGGCAGTAGGGAAATAGCATCTTCAAACAGCTGAAGTGGACACAAGACTTATAGGGAAGATATCTTTCATGAACACCAAACTCCTCGAGGTGAAAACCTCAAAGCATTAATCACAGAATGGTTTGGGTTGAAAGGGACCTTAAAGACCACCCAGTTCCAACCCCCTGTCATGGGCAGAGGCACTCTTCCACTAGACCAGGTTGCTCCAAGCCCCACCTGGACTGGGCAACCCTCAACCCTTCCCTAATCCTTCTGCTAAGGAAGCTTCCATCTGCCCAGAAGGACACTGGAAAAATGAGCATCTTACCAGAGAAAAGGGACAAGCATTTGTAAGCTTTCTTGTGGAAGTGTAAAGGTTATTAATATTAACAAGGCTCTTCTGCCCTAATTTGGACTGTGAATGCTAGCAGCATTATTGCAGCTGAGCTAGTAACAGCCTATCCCAATAAAACAAACACTTCAAGACTTTAATTAAACTAACAGTAAATTCATGGCCCAGAGGTCTTCTCCACACATCAAAACCAGAAGCTTCAGGTCAAGGCAAACTGCAACAACAAACCTCAGTCTCCTCCTGGAGACAGTGACTCAGATTGTCCTCTGAGCTCTGCACTGGCTTTTGCTGCAGGATCTGATCCCACTCATTTCTCTCCCACAGCCATCCCATTCCTCTGTATTTCCCTTCTCCACCTGTCTCCCCGATTTGCTCTTCTACAATCCTAGTTATTTTTAAGTCCTCTACTCTTGTAACTCCTTTCCCAACCCTGATGCTTTCAAAAGTATTTTAAACATACATAAAATTTCATATAATTACAGTCAACCCATACCTGGAAACATTCAGGGTTAAACTTGATGGAGCCCAGAGGAACCTGATCCAGTTAAAGATCTCTCTTCTCACCACAGTGGAGCTGGACAGAGATGGTCTTCAAGTGTGCCTTTCAATATATTGCAATCTATGATTCTACCAAGGTGGTGGAGGCCCCATCTCTGGAGACATTCAGAGTCAGGTTTGATGGGGCTCTGATCAACCTGATCCAGTTGAAGATGTTCCTGCTAAATGCAGGGAGATTGGACTAGATGACTTTTTAAACCTTCCAACCCAAACTCTTCTACGATGCTATGGTTCTACTTAATCTTTATAAAATTGGCTTAGAGGAAGCTATCAAAGGACATGGCAAAAACACTTCATCCATCTGTGAGTAAAACACAAGGGGAACCCAGCCCTAAGAGACTTCTCAAGTGAGGAATTAAATGGAGATAGTCTGATGACAAGTGGAAAGCTCCTGTGATTTGGACAGAGATAATGGAAAGGGGAAAAAAAAGGAAAAAAGAAAAAAGAGCCTTGCAGCCTGGCACAGAAAACACTGAAGATGGGAGAGACGACAAGAATAACACTCCATCAAACGTGTACATCCCTCAGTGGACTGAGAAATTCCATTTCAACAGAGATTTCAATAGATACAGTGACAGCTGACAGAAAACAGATAACCAAATAAGAGAACCCAATAAATGCTGCTGTCACTGCAGTGCCAGCAACGACTTGGTGACAAGACCATGAGTGGTGAGAGACATCCTGCTCCTATGAGGTTACACACCTTCAGTTTAAAGTATTCTACCCACCCTCACTGGCTTTTGACAAACTAATATAGAGCCTGAAACTGCTACAGGTGAAACACACCATCCTTATTCCTCCAACTTAAGTGGCTCAAGTAGATCCGAGAAGAAACACAACACAAAAGGCTGAGCAGCCCTGTTTTGCTCCAATCTACCTCTGCAAGTCAGAGTAAATTCAAAGAGTGTAATTCTCCAAACAAACAGCCATGGGAGTGTTAAAAAAGAAGGCTGGGGGAAGGGGAATAAATCATCCAGGCAACTCTTAATCTTCTAACATCAGAAGATTATGTAGACAGTTCATCCTGTCAGAGGGAGAGAAGGCAGCGCAGAAGACCTGGAATCCTAATGGAGGCCTTTGGAACTATGAGACAGAGACCTCAGACACATGTCAACAAGGTAAACCACAAGAAGATCTAAATAATCAATAAATAAGCTCTAGCTGAAAAATATCCCAACAAATTATCAGTGAAGAAGATGCAGAACACAAAACTCCCCTCATACTTGCCCAAAACAGCTGACTACTCTCAGCCTTTCTCACTACTGAAGTTCCTGCATTATTTCCCCACTATATAATGATCTACCTTGACTTACAAATCAAGGGATTCTTTATTAGAAAATACCACTCAGACTTCTTGGATCCTCATCTCCAGCAAATAAGGAGTGAAAACACCAGTCCACTTCCAAGAGCTTCCCCTCCAGCAAATATTCCACTAGATAATTTTAACATTGGGCTCTCAACTCCAGAGAGTAAAGCTTCACAAGGCCAAGCACTGGTCAGATGGATAGCGAAGGACAGCCCAAGCTCTGCAGCAGCTCAGAGTCCAAAGGGGTGTCAAGAACTCATCAGATACACCGCTCCTGCTGCAACTGAGCTAACACCTCAAACTCTAGTACTCCTTAACAGAGCACCACTCAGCTGTTCCCTCAAACCTGCTGTGAAACTTACTCCTCACCATTTTTGAACTATATTACTCTAAAAGTATCATTTAAAAGATTATTTTGGCAGTACTGAGTTACAGGAGAGGCCACATAAGCAGTTACATTGGCAGAGCCAAGAAGCTGTGGTCTTCCAGCTTGGAGTGCCTGCTGCCAAAACAGCACATAGTGGTATTCCCCAAAGTCCTCAAGAGGCCAAAGAGAATGACCAGCACATGGAGTCAGTGGAAGAGGTGAAAACTGAGCACATATCTCCCTAATTTGGGAACAGGTTCTCCAAAAAAGTAGTGGAATACTGGAACAGGTTGCCCAAGGAGGTAGCTGAGGTCCCATCTCTGGAGATATTCAAGGTGAGGCTCAACAGGGCTCTGGGCAACCTGATCTATTTGAGGATGCCCCTCCTGACTGCAGGGGGGATCGGACTAGATGACCTTTGGAGGTCCTTTCCAACCCAGACCATTCTATGATTCTATGAATCTCACTGTAGCAACAAGATACCTAAGATGGTGTAGTATCATGAAGATGTGCTTCTAACCGACAGCTACTCAACTGTTATTATTGAACTTCAAATTTGTTCCTTTAAATCCTTGCCTTGGCCATCTAAGCCTCTCATCCTCTCTTGCACTCTCCTCCCAACCATTTAATTCTTTCCACTCTGAATTAGAGGAGTTAGTGATAGGATTAACTGCTTAGTCTATCTAGTAATTATACAGTTATCTTAATTCTCTTTGTCCAGTCCCCGTTATCTCTTTCTTTAATAGGTTCTGAATTTACCAGGGACAAAGAGGGGCACAATGGATCACTGCGTGCTTTGCAGTAGCTTCTACAATGGGAATCCAGTCTCAAGATGAGCCCTGGAAAGAGCTACACTCAAACCCAGCAACAAATCCATAGCAGATCCCACTGAGGCTTCAGCTTTGCCTGTTAAACCTGAACCTCAAACTTTGCACTCCTCTCACACTGTGAAACTATGATTAGCAGCCAGTGGTGTGCAGTACTTGGGGGACCAAAGACAGCTCAGGTATAGCTTTACCGTTGTCCCAATACTTACTTGAACAAAGGGTTTTTAGGTCTCTGTGGTTTCTTCTTTGCAAAGAAGGCTGCAAATTCTCTGCCGGAGCTGGCGTAGCTAAGCTGAGTGGAAGGCTCTGAAGCCGTGCGGGTGTTCTTCATGTCCAGGTACTCTGTCAGCAGCATCTGACGAGGGAAGGAAGAACAACTCAGTATTTGAAATAAAACAGCATTAAGATGTTACAATGTAACATGAAAACATAGGAATTTTAGGAATTCTTTAGGACTAGAAAACAGATAAAGATGCCCAAAAATTCTGATTAACAGAAAATCTGGCTTTATGTTCAGAAATGGGATCTTAGGGACTTAGAAATGGTTTGTTAAAAATTTCTTTGGTACCAAGTGGTATAAAAGGTAACTTGCAAGAATCACAGAATCATAGCACTGTTTCAGTTAGGACAGATGTCTAAAATCATTGAGTCAAACCATCAACCCGATACCATCATGGTCATCAAACCACGTTCTACAGTGCCACGTCCACACATTTATTGAACACCTTCAGGGACAATGATTCCACCACTTCCCTGGGCAGCCTGTTAAAATGCTTGACCACTCTTTCAGCAAATAAATTTTTCCTAATATCCAACCTAAATCTCCACTGGCATAAACTTCTCTATCACCTGACTGACTTCCACCTCACTCCAACCTCCTTTCAGGGAGTTGTAGACAGTGGAAGGGTCTCCCCCTTCAGCCTCCTTTTTCTCCAGGCTTATCAATCCCACTTCCCTCAGTTACTCCTCCCAAGATCCATTCTCCAGACCCTTCACCAGCTGCACTGCCCTTTTTTGGTCATGCTCCAGTACCTCAATATGCTTCTTGGAGTAAGTAGCCCCAAAACACACAGAATTCTAATGTAGGATATGTATGTTTGTATAGTATTTGGAAATCTAAACCACTGGTGTGTGTTGGGGTACATGTGCTGCAGGTCACGTCTGCTGTTAGAAAAACCCCTGGGAATGCTGCAAAAATTGCCCTTTAATAGCTTTCAAACCAAATAAGCTTCTTTTACCATTGAAAATATGAATTCCCACAGCCATTAGTTCTGCCAACGTAGTTTAGGGTTGATTTTCCTCCAGCCCAATAAACTCAGTAAGGGGTTGGAGGGTCCCTTTGCTTGACGAGAGTCCCCTTGGTGAAACCCTTGCAGCTCTGAGCGGTGGCCTGATATTTGATGCTAATTAAACAACTCAGTGGTGCAGAAGCAGATTCCAAGTCAATTCACTTTTTTCATTTCCTTATGTCTGCAGATGGAAAGCAAGCTCTTAAAAATTAACTTTTGTCAGTGCATTCAGAAAGTCTCTTTTTATTTTCAGAAAACTCTACCTACTCGGATGCTATTAGTAATGTGCTCTGTTTGAATAATTACCTAGTCAAAGCCCATCAAAGAGAGTTGTCTGTAATGAAAGGAACACATCAGTGGTGTGCTAAGTTTAAACAAATTACATAGGAATAAATATCCAGGCAAATGGTATCATGCTCCTAATTAGAAATAGTTCAGGATACCCTGGGAAAAAAATAATAATAATACAAACACAAAAGAAACTTCAGCTCCTGAAACATCTCAATTAAAACAGTACCTGAGCACAAGCTTTTAAAATACATGGTTATTGTTAAGAGTGAAAATAATCACTGTGCTAATTTTTAACAGTAATTCACCAAATCCATTTCTATTCCCGTATTTGCATTTCATCTTCTCTTCTTAAATTAACAACCCTAAAATCACCACCAGAATGTGATTAAACCTCAACCTTCATCAGTAAAACATTACCCAGTTTGTTCTCATATTATGGATGAAGCCTATTTATAATGGATTCCATGACTCCAGTGTCACCTTATATCCAAGACTAAGAAATGTAAAGCACATGACACAGGGCTTGGATCCAAGATTACAAGCAGCAAAGGGAGGCTTGAGCAAGGAATAAAATAAGTTGCCCCTGTTGGGTAAAAGGTTAAATGGAAAAAAAAAAAAATCATATATTCCCAGCATAGCAAGGGCTGGAAGGGACATCTGAAAATCATCTAGTCCAACCCCCTGCTAAAGCACGTTGCACAAGATCACATCAGGCGGGTTTCAAAAGTCTCCAGAGAAGAAGACTCCACAACCTCTCTGGGCACCTTGCTTCAGGGCTCTGAGACTCTTACATGAAGGAAGTTTTTCCTCGTGCTGAGATGGAACTTTCTGTATTCCAGTTTGTACCCATTGTCCCTTGTCCTGCCACTGGGCATCACTGAAAAGAGCCAAGCCCTATCCTCTTGACCTTTAGCTCTTGCTGAGCATTCAGAAGATCCCCTGGCAGGCTGCTCTTCTCCAGGCTCAACAGCCTCAAGGCTCTCAGCCTTTCCTCCTCACAGAGGTGCTCCAAGACCCTCAGCATCTTTGTAGCCTCTGCTGGACTCTCTCCAGTAGTTCCTTGTCTCACTTGAGCTGGGCAGTCAGATGTGGCCTCACTAGGACAGAGTAGAGGGAGAGTAGAACCTCCCTTGACCTGCTGGCCACACACTTCTTAATGCATACTTAGTTCTCTGTGTCTCCTGAGCAGGGTAGCCCAGACTGGACACAGTAGTCACAGAAAGTAAGTTTGCAGTAAGATAGTCAGAACATTTCTGAAAGCACTGCAGATTAGGGAAAAGAAGATAAAATTGTTGATTTACACTGTTACTAGATAGGTAGGGCAGGATGGTCAGATCTAAGGAAGTCAAAAGCTGTAAAAGCAGCAAAAGGAGCTTGTTTTGATAACTGTTCTCCGAGTTCGTCTTTAAGTTATGAAATTCAAGCATAACAGAAGCAGCACTAGACAGATCAAACCTTTTTCTGCTCCAGTGCCCTGTATTCAACAGTTAGACAAATACTTCAGAACCACGTAATTAAGTATAAGCATGGCTGAGCAGTTACAATACACAGCCAAGACAGGAGAGATCTTTAACCCACAGTACATTTGGCTTATAACTGTAGCCCAAAGATTAAGACTCTCACAATTCTGAAGCAACATCATCAACGTGGCCCAGTTAGAAAATCTTGCCAGCTACTTTACCTGTGCCCAGGTTGGTGGTGGAGTCAGCATCCCTGGAGGTGTTAAAAAAAAAATTAAAAAAAAATGTACAAACATGGGGCTTTGGGGCATGGTTTAGTAAGCATGGTGGTCTTGGATTGGCAATTGGACTCAATGATCTTAGAGGTGTTTTGCAACCAAAACGATCCTGTGATTCTATAGTGCCTCAATAAACAGCCTCAAAATTTTATTCCTCATCGGACTGTGCAATATGTGGCCTTCACCCAATGTCAGCAGCTTCAATTTATTCCCTACATCGAGACAGTCCAAGTTCTGCAGTTGTTCTGCTCTCACAGTTCTAGTAGAGGATTTTAATAAGCATCATATTTCAGTGTTAGAAGCTATTAAAAGCCACAGCAAGCTAGAATTCTAAAATCCACCAAAAATAAAAGGAAACACAGATATTTTCCTGCCTGTGTAAGCAAACAGAACCAACCAAGTAAGGGATATCATGATTTGGTCCCATAACACCTGATTAGTACTTGCTATGCCATCAATCAAAACCCTTGTTAGACATTAATCACATGGGCGTACAGCAAGATTTATGAGTGACTGGAAAGTCTGCAACATCCCATTCATCTAGAACAAGGACTTTGACTTTTTGCTCCACGGTTGAATCTTGCTATCCATGTCGTGTATTTACATCAGTGTCAAACAAATAAAGCCATACACAAAGCAAGGGAACAAAGGACTCCTCCAGCTGCTCTTTGGAGATGAAAATTAATATTAAATGTTTTATTAAAAAAGCAATATTTATGGATTTGGAGGCTTAATTAAATTCTCCAAAGGCAAAAGGTCACATTGGTATGTGCAGTGTGCCAATCATGCTGATCTGGTAACAGCTTGCACCACACTGTCCTTCTGAACTGCAACAGGGCAAGAACAAATTTGCTTCTGTGTCTCCTGCCTGTACCTGCTGTCGCTCTCCAGATACTCATTTTTACTCTTTGGCTGAGCCTCACGAGATGTTGTGTAAGTTGTGATGTCTTATCATGCTCACAACTGACCTATGAACAAAGCACATGCACTAAAAATATGCCTGGCCACAGGGCAGCAGCTGAATTAATTTATTGTACCTCTTGTGAGATTTTAGATAGGTCTGAGCTCTGAATAAGCTCTATCCCATCAATTAAAAGCTATAAAAAGGTATTTCCTCATACACTCCGAATTAAGAGGCAGGCTGCAGTGTGAACACTTTGCTTGTGATGGTTTCAAACTCTGCCACCATCAACGCTGATTTTCCTTACACCTCTGTATATATGGGAGGGTCCAGAAAATCAGATGAGAACTAACACCACACACCATGAATTTGGCAAGGTTAAATGGGATGACCAGGTAATTACTGGCCTCTCTACCTCATATTGATCTGGGACAAAAATCACAGAAGGGATGATAAAAGACTGTTTAAAAAGAATTGAGGGAGAATAATAGAACTGCTGTCCAGTAACATGGATTAACACAACACACCTCTCAGCTAGCCTGTATTCTTACAGTGATGACAAATTTAGCTTCAAATCGACAGAGAGATCAAGTTATTTCTACCAAGGATCTGACAAAACCAAAACATTACAAATCAACACAACTACTTAGAAAAAAGCCACACAACAAGATCCTTAATACAACTAGAAACCACCAATATTGGGTTTTGGAAGCTGTAAAAAAAAAAAATAAAAAAATCTTACTTTCTCTTTTCCTTTTTGTTTTCTGTATTCTAAGGGACATACAAAACTATTCCAGAATGCTGGATGCATATCTTTTTATTTTCAACCTAAGATTGGTCCACCTTCATTTTTAGAACAATAGTATTTACAAGAAGCTTGATCAGATAATGAAAAGGAGTTGCAGTACCCCCTTTCCGAACTGAATGGACCAGAACTTGTCCCATTTCAAATTCCTATGAAATTATCACTACAGAACGTTTGTAAATCATAAGGTTTTGGGGAAAAATAAATAAAATTAGAATTAACAGAATACTACTTATTTCTTTTTATTGATTATTATTCACGTAAAAGTCAATCTACTGTAGGACTTTCGATGTCAGCAGAGATAAATCGTTACATCATAGAATCATGTAATGGTTTGGGTTGGAAGGGACCTTGAAGACCACCAAGTTACATGCCCCCTGCCATGTGTGGGGACACCTTCCACTAGACCAGGCTGCTCAAGGTTCAATCCAATCTGGCCGTGAACATCTCCAGGGAGGGAATATCCACAACCTCTCTAGGCAACCTGTTCCAGTGTCTCATCACTCTTACTGTAAAGAATCTATTCCTAATCTCCAGTCTAAATCTCCCCTCCTCCAACTTCAAATCCACTGCCCCTCACCCTGTCACTACAAGCACTTGCAAAAAGTCCCTCCCCAGCTTTCTTGTAGGCCCCTTTCAGATACTGGAAGGCCATTGTAAGGTCTCTCCAGAGCCTTTGTTTCATCTAGAGGGAAAAAAAAAAAATTAATCTCGTGATCTACAGGATTATTGTGGGAAGCTGAGACTAGCAAGTTTGGGAATACTGGAGATAATCAAGAGCAGAGAAGGCCCCACTGTGACAATGGGTATTAATTAGCTAATTGGAAATGGTTCTATAAAGCAGAGAGCTTTGTCAGAATTAAAAGTTTAAAGCAGTGCTCTGCATTGGTCTCACATCTAGAATGTCAAACGAATCCCTGGGACTCATAAACAAAAGGAGAGCAGGGAAAAAGAGGGTGAAAGGCTGCACCAAAAGGAGGCTAGGAATTATTAAAAGGCTGTAAAGAAGACACTGCTTACAGCAAAACACTGAAGAGCCATGAGCTCGGCCTTGTTAGCTTAGTGAAGAGAAGGCTAAGAGGTTACTGGATCAGCAGCAGCATGCAACACGGAGGGCACAAAGCTGAGGAAGGAAACCTTCACTAATGAAGTTTTTAAAGAAATCCAAAGGCTGGAGAGTTGAAGCTGGACAGGCTTTAACAAATTATCAGGAATATATTTCCAGAGCATAATTAACCACTTAGATCAAATGTTATGCACAGCATTGTCTACCATTGATTTATTTTTTCACCAAAGTCAAGACTGGATGCCTTCCTGAAGCATGGACCCTCTTTGAAACAAGAATTAATTCAAGAAAGTACCATGGCTAGTTTTACACAGAGGTCAGAAGACCACAACAGCTCCTTAAAATTCGAGGATCTTAAAGCTGCCACATCATTCTCAGGCTCTTGCATGAATGACCCATCAGTGTTCAACGTACTATTGATACACAGCACCTTCAGCTACTATTTTGAGGTGAGAGAATAAAAACATCTATTGGTAAGATTTATTTGGTGACCTGGTTTGTGCTAAAGGAAACTTCTCACTCCAGCCTGTTTTTAGCAACCACTGGCTATGAAACTGCAAACAAAGGCCATGTCAATTTACTTAGAGGACACTGCAGGAGTCAGAACAGCCCCAGAAATAATCATATCAACATCTGAAAATGTCTCTAGTATGTTCCCATGCCAATAGCATCCTGGCTTGGATCAGCAACAGTGTGACCAGCAGGACCAGAGAAATGATCTGCCTCTGTACTCAGCTTTGGTGAGGCCACACCTTGAGTATCAGATTCAGTTTTGGTGCCCTCAGTTCAAGAAGAACATTCAGGTGCTGGAGTGTGTTCAGAGAAAAGAAACAAAGCTGGTGAGGGGTCTAGAGAACAGGTCTTGTGAAAAGCAGCTGAGTGAATGGGGCTGAATAGCCTATGGAAGAGGTGGCTGAGTTGGGACCTTGTTGCTTTCTACAACTCCCTGAAAGGAAGTAGTAGAAAGATTAGTTTTGATCTCTTACCCCAAGTAACTAGCGACAGGACAAGAGCAAATGGCCTCAAACTGCACCTGGTGAGGTTCAGGTTGGATATTAGGGGAAAATTGTACACAGAAGGATGTGGTAGAGCCATCATACCTGGAGATGTTTGAAAAACACATTAGCATGGCACTCTGGGGCATGGTGCTGTTGGTTAATGGTTGGACTTGATGATCTTAGATGTCTTTTTTCAGCTGATGGCTCTGACATGAGGCAGCTGCAGAACCATTGGCATTTCTGTTGTACTGAGACACTGTGGAGTTACATCAGCCTCTGAGAAGATTTTGGAGTTAGATTTTCAGTTATACCTAGCAAGAGCCATCAGAAACTGAGATTACAAAGCAGAGGAGAGATTTCAATAGGATTTCAATCAAGAAAATTAGTTAAAGCCATAACAACAGATTCAAATGATCTTATACCTTCTGGTTCAGTGGGGATGCAAGGATGTGCCTGGAGACAACAAACCATGGTACGTGTTGAGGAAGGCAGAGTATTCCTGAAAGACCACAATATCCAGCAAGAGAGGATCTCAGAGACAATAAAAGCAAAGGCAAATCAGTTGGAAAAGCCCTCCAAGAGCATCGAGTCCAACCATCAACCTAAGACCACCATGGCCATTAACACATGTCCTGAAGCACCACATCCACATGTTTCTTGAACATCTCCAAGGACAGCAACTCCACTACCTCTCTGGCCAGCCTGTGCCAGGGCCTGACCACTCTTGCAGGAAAGAATTTTTTCCTAAGACCCAACCTAAACCTGTCCTGGCACAGTTTCTGGCCATTAAAAAAACCAAACAAAACAACAACAAACAAACAAAAGCTGGGAGTTGAAGCAGGATGCACTACTGTGACATACACTTATTTATTTCTAAACACATGAAAAGAGGCATCACAACAGAAGTTCTGGAGGCAGGAGGTAACTACTGGCAAAGTACCAGGCTAAGGCAAGAAAAGCCATGGCACTCAACGTGAGACACTGGTGTATAGCTAATTATCCAGTAATTTGCTGTAACAAGTCTTAATAATTAAAATGCTGCGGTAACTGTGGATTTTAACACACAAAAAGAGGTAACAGTTAAGGGAATTTTTAGAGCGCTCTGTTAGCTGTACCCCATTCAGAGCAGGGGCTGGGTACACACCTGGCAAACACAACAAAGGACAAAGCAATGAGCTAAGTCTGAAAGAACAAAACCACTTTGTAGGTGCTGTGAATAATGTTTGAGGTTTCACAGCCTGCTTTATCTAATCCTCTTGTTGCCCATGAAATTAATTTAACTGAAACATAATAATAAAACCCCTTCCAGAATGAATCCTCTCAAGGCATTGTCCAAACTGACTTCTGTACAAGAAGCAAGAATTCCTTTTGGTCTTCATTTACGAGGAAGAAGTAAAAACTCACCTCAGAACTCTTTCAGTAACACTATCATTGCACACCCATTATCAAGTCTAAATTACCATGGACCTGTGAATGTGCATCTAAGTCCAGGTAGGAAGGGAATATCTCAGAGTATCTTTCAAAACACAACTTCTTAAAAGCTGATTTAATCACAGATAAATCAAACACCTGCTCAGATCAATTCTGAGTGCTTAAGACCAAAACCTTTTCATTTCACAAGCTTTTGATAACACCTGCATGGACAACCTAGGCACCCACTGTTTAGTGTATGGTTGAGCTGAAGTCACCTGAGACACATACCAACATAATAGGTTTCACAGTTGTGACACAGCAAAGGAGAAGCTGTTACATGCTGTCATAGCTGTCAACATCAGGCTGTAGGTTCCCTGAATGACCCAGTACTGGTCAGCACTCATTTCATCTTCCCACTCTTCACAAGCTGCCACAACAGCTTAAACATCTGTCAAGGAAGGGACTTCAGTAACAAATGCCTGGCCCAATGATTTAAATATTTTTGTTTTCTGCTAATTGCCCCTCTGATGCATCAGCAATATATCACTGTTTGACTAGACAGATCTGAAGTTAAACCCTAGGCTTGCCACAAGTGCAAGGGACTAGATTCAGCTCCTCTGCTCCAGTCTGCTGAGAGCCCCATCTTCAGTGACAGGACCAGCTGCAGAGTCCTATGTGCAGAACAGACAAGGACCTGCTGGACAAAGGTCAGAGGAAGACGCAAAAAGGATCAGAGGGTTGGGAGCCCTCTGTTGGTGAGGCCAGGATGAAAGACTTGGGGTTATTCAGTCTGGAGAAGAGAAGGCTTCAGGAAAAACCTTCTGATGGCCTTTCGGTGCTTAAAGGGGCCAATTAGAAAGCTGGGGGCAGACATTTTAGTAGAGCGTACTGTGACAGGACAGGCGGTGATGGTTTTGCACTAAAGGAGGGAGATTTAGACTAGATATAAAGTTTTTTTGTTGGTTTTTTTTTGGTTTTTTTTTTTGGTTTTGTTTTTTTTTTTTTTTTTTGTTGCAGTGAGTGTGGTGAGACAATGGCCCAGGCTACCCAGAGTGATGATACATGCCCTATGCCTGGAACCATTCCAGGTTACATTATTTAGGGCTCTGAACAACCTGGTCTAGATGCACATATTCCTGCTGACTGCAGGGAAGTTGGACTAGATGGGTCCCTTCCAACCCAAATCTTCCTCATTCCATGATTTGTATAGGACAAGATTTGCACCCACTGACTTTCTCAGCCATTCAGAGCATGAGAAGTTGTGTCTTACACTGACAAGCTCACAAGACAAAAAGTCTCTTACTGTCGGTAACTCTTCCCCACTCCTCTATACCGAGTCAATATTAGAACTTTCATCTTGAGTTGCACTTGTAGCTCAGAAAATAAATAGCTGAAAGAAAAAGCTGCTGAGGGACTCTCACGGGTACCCTCATCTTCTGCAAGATGTAAGCAGGCAAGTGCTGCTTAGAGAGGGCTGCCTTCCAGAGGTGTGTGTGAGGGGGGCTTTGCAATTGCTTTCTAATTTTAGCAGGTTTATGTCATGGTTCTAAGCCAGACAGGCTGCTCTTTTACCTCTTCCAAATGAGGCAAAAGAAAACTGCTCACACACAGGATTGGAGAACCAAGAAGTTTAAATGGAAAGGCAATTCACATACTACACTGCTACAGTGGTATAGTGCAATGCATAGCAAAGCATATGGGACAGAAAGAAATCCATAGTCTGCGCTTAAAACAGAAGCTCATTAAGCCAAAGCTTCACACAAACCTCCCTCTATACCAAGCCAAAGCTTCTATGCCCCCCTCCCTACCCTCCATACCACTCCATTTGTGATCCAGCACAAAATTCAGCTAAGAAACTCCAGGTGCCAATTAGGTGGCTCCAGGCCTAAGTGGCAGCACTGCCAAGGTCAGACAGGCCTTACTCACTTGCCAGGGAGATAACAACCTGTTCATCCTTCCCAGAAAGACAAAGAAAGGGAAAAAAAGAGAAGAAACTAACTCCGCAGCTGGATTTACAGGAATTCCAGTACACCTCCTGGACCTTTCTAGCTTCTAGAGGTCTGCAATTCTGTGGTGTTCTTAAAGACACCTAGCCTCACGTGGCCACACTTCAACAGCCATATAACCAACAAACTGCCACCAGCTCATACAAAGGTAGATAAGGTCATCTGCGATTCAGTGATGCATAAAGTTTTAAGGCATTTTCACTGAAATGTAGACATCTGGGTGCACAAAGAATGGGACCTGGGCTGTAGAGTTTTTCTGTCTTTCCCAGTAGTTCTGCTGGCTTATTTATTTATTTTACTGAAACAGGAACAAATACTCATGACAAATTTATTCAAGCTACCAATAGTCAACTGGAATAACTGGGTCATAAAACAAACAGACAGCATTTATTTTTCTCCAGGCACCTCAGCTGCTCTGCAGATACAGATTATGTTAGCAGAAATGATCCAAGTAACAAGGCTGCTTTCTCCTTTTGGCATCTGTCCCTTAACACAAAAACAAAACAACAGCAAAAAAATCCAAACAGAATGAAGGTGGGTGGCATAGGGAACCAGATGAAATTATTCATTTTCTCCAAATAAATCCCTGTTTAGAGGCATGTTTCCATAGTAAAGCAGGAGTTTGTTCTGCACCACGATGACTGGAATTAGTGAGACACATTCATAGAGCTTTGGGGTGAATATTGCTCGAAGTGTGAGGAAAACAAATAAATCTTTTTGCAGTTTCTGACAAGTAAACCAAACTGGATTCTGGGCAGTAACTTGTAATGGTCGCTTTGATGACTATAGAAAAACAGGTATAAAAACATGTGCCATGCAGAAGGACTTGAAGAAGCTTGAAAAGTGGGTCCATGTGAACCTCATGAGGTTCATCAAGCACAAGGTCCTGCAGCTGAGTCAGGGCAATCCCATTTACTAATACAGGCTGGTGGATGAATGTATGGTGCGAAGACCTGTGGAGAAGGACTTGGGGATTGTACTCAGTGAAAAGCTGAACATGAACTGGCACTGTGCACCCACAGTCCAGAGCCAACTCTGTCCTGGGCTGATCCCCAGCAATGTGGGTAACAGAGGGAAGGAGAAGATTCTGCCCCTCTGCTGTGCTCTGCTGAGACCCCACCTGCAGTGCTGGGGCCAGCTCTGGAGCCCTCAGAACAAGAGCAGGGCCAGATTATACCACAGCAATGACAGCAGGCCTGGAAGCATGCTGCTGCAAGGCCAGGCTGAGAGAGTTGGGGTTGTTCAGCCTGAAGAAGGGAAGGTTCCAGAAAGACATTATTACAGCCTTTCAGTATTTAAAGAGCATGAGAAGAAAGCGCAGAAGAGTCTTTTTAGCAGGCCCTGTTGCGGCAAGACAAGGGGTGATGGTTTTAACCCACAAGAGGGGAGATTTGCACTAGAGAGAAGGAAGAAACTAGACGTAAGGTGAAATATTGGCCCAGGTTATCCAGACAAGTAGTAGATGCCCCATCCCTGGAAATATTCCAAGTCAAGTAGGACAGGGCTCTGAGCAACCTGATCTAGTTGCAGATGTTCTTGCTCACTGAAGGGAGGCTGCGCAAGATGACCTTTAAAGGTCGTTTTCAACCCAAACCATTCTATGCTTCTATGTATATTTATATACGCACAGAGACACGCATACATGTGTAACTTTGGCACGTGGTCCTTCTCAGATGGCTGATGACAAGTTGTACAATCCATCTGATCCAGCATGATCCAGAGGATGGATAACCAGCCAACTGCATTCTGAAGTAGACCGAGAAGCAAGGAACTCCATCAGAAAGGCATAATTACCACCTGCTTCACAAACGGCACAAACTGCAGCATTTCCAGGCACTCTTAAGGCGCGCTGTCGTTCAGTTGGAGTGGACTTCCTTTTGTTCGTGTAGCACATAAAAAGGTCAAGGAGGAGACTAAGAGTCCAACAGGTAATTGAGTGTGGATTTCTGCTCTGCAATTACAATTTAGCTAAGCTCCACTGCTTCTGCACAGTTTGGAGGTGGGGAGGATATAGTTAGAAACTTCTTTCCAAAAGAAGTACGGCTCAACATTTTGAAATCATACAGAAAGAGGGGATGTTTGCTCACATTTAGTGTTTACTTATCCGCCCACCTTTCAGAGCATCCTCTGGGTAATGCACAGGAGAAATAATGCTACACTTAACCCAGCTGATCTGAGCTTCTGCTACTCAAACTGGCACATACAATCCAGCAGCAGCAGCAAAGGGAGAGAAAGGCAGCATGCTGTTTAAATACCAACCATGTTAACTCATGGATTATACAGCACACTTCATGTATTTCATGCCTACAACTAATTGCTTAAGACATCCTGCTCTAGTGTAGATGGTAACAGTAGTGTGCCCTCAGTCTTCATTAAATGCCAGCTCTCAATAACAGACTCCGAAAAGGCTATAATTGCATTTACTTGCAGCTCCTGAACTTTAAAAGTTGTTAATCAGATTTCTATGTAAATGGAATGACGATTAAAGGTTAAGTACAGGTTTCTGAAATTTCAGCAGTTGAAGATGTATTTGCCCTTAACAGGAAAGAGAAGCTACCAGCCTTGACAGGAACTAAACATCTTAATTAAATACTCAGAAGTACAGTACTTATTTCTGCACGAAGTTCTATTTTCAAATGTCAAACTTAATCAGGCACTCGACAAAAAACATGCAATATCCCTACAGCACAGAACAAAAAAAATGCTTTGGGATTCCTTCCTAAGGCATCACCTGTACATCTCCCAGTCCTCGGCTCTCCAGTAAATTCAAGTTCTCCAATCTACTTGTCCCAAACAACAAGAAGGAAAGTTTTATGGCTCTAGAACTACAGGAGTCCACTTGAGAAATAGGATAGGACATTATTCAACATGTCAGCTGTTCTCCTGCTCACTCAGTTTATCCCTGTAACAAGTGTTATGCTGCCAAATAAACATAAGGGTCCTCATAAATCTGACTTGCAGAGATTTATTTCCCTGGAAGGTACAGCCCATCAATTATCACCAGTCAAAACAATAAAAACTTACTTCTTCATCCTAGGTAAATTTAGTACGGCTCTACGAGTAGCCTGTTGCTGACTACTGAGGCGCCAAATGCTACTGAGAGCAGCCAGGCATGCAGCTTTCTGCTTCTGAACCCTGGGCTACCCAGGATATCCACATGGATGTAGCATGTCACACCTTCTGCTCCCTCCCTCATGCTGCTGCTGGCAACTGATCTAACCTGTGCATTCATAACCTACAGACTCAATTGTAACAAATAATGAAACCTCATGAGGTTCAACAAGCGTAGAGTCCTCCACCATACCAGTAAAGATTAGGGGTTGACCTGCTGGAAAGCAGCTCTGTGGAGAAGGACCTTGAAATGCTGCTGGACAAGTTCTCCATGGGACATCAATGTAACCCTGTGGCCAAGAAGGCAAATGGTATTCCAGGGTGCAGGAGGAAGGGTGCGGTCAGCAGGCCAAGAGAGTTTCTCTCCCCTCTCTGCTCTGCTCTCTGGAGGATTGTGTCCAGTTCTGCACTTCCCAGTTGAAGAGGGACAAGGGTATACCCAAGAGCATCCATCAAAGGTTACCAGAAAGGTGAAGGGACTGAAACATCAGTTTGATGAGGAAAGGCTGAGAGACCTGGGGCTGTTTAGTGTGGAGAAGGGAAGACTGAGGGGGGACCTTATTAATGTTTACAACTATCTGAAGGGTGGTGTCAAGGAGGTGTCAGTCTCTTTTCATTGGTGTCCTGTGATAGGACAAGAGGCAGTGGATACAAACTGGAACATAAGGAACACCTCAACATAAGGAAAAGTTTCTTTAACTGTGAGGGTGATAGAGCCCTGAACCAAGCTGCCCAGAGAGATTGTGGAGTCTCCTCCTCTGGAGACTTTCAAGCCCTGTCTGGATGCCTTCTTGTGTGACCTGTCCTAGGTAATCTTGCTTTGGCAAGGGGGTTGGACTCCATCTCCAGAGGTCCCTTCCAACCCCTACCATTCTATGCTTTTGTGATATTACAACTGAACACAGCAGACAGAAGTTTAAGCCCCATTTGAAAGCTGATTTAAGAGTTATGCCAACTAACTACCATTCCAGTCTCTCAATGCAATTCATCCACAAGAACCAAACTTCATGACCTTAAAGGTCTGTTCCAAGCAAAGCCATTCCAAAATTCTATGATATATGGATTTGATTATCAGCGTGCATGTTCTACACTCAGAGGGCTGCACAACGGTGACAAACCTCAGTGGGATCCAGGAGAGGATACTTTGTGTGCCAAATGTAATGCCAAAACATTACAATATAAGAAGCATTTCATGCAACTTAGGGTTCAACTCCTCATCTGAGTTAGCAGCAACTGCACCCAGCATTATCTTGAACACTGAATAAGGGATTTCAGGACCAGATACCTTTCACTTGAGTCATACAGGCGCCCCATCTATTTTGGGGGTTAGACTAGATGACCTTTATAGGTCTCTTTCAACCCACAATATTCTGTTTTCATGCAGATGACAATTTGACTCATTAGCACACATTTTCATATATTGTCATGCATGTTAATTAACAAAGAAAACCTTGCAAGTGCCTGAGTATTTGTATAACCAGATACAAGACTGCATTTTTTTTTTCTTAGAATTAATATTTAAAACTGGATTTTAAGCCTGAACTGTGTTGGTGTTGGTTTTTTTTTTTAATGACAAAGTACACTCGATCCTAGGAGAACATATTTTCCCATTAAGCTTTGTAGCAGCTATAGCAACCACCAGCCCACTGCAGCAGCACTGCATGGGAGACAAAAAAAAAAAAAAAAAAAACCAAGAAAGAATGTTTATAGTGGAGGTGACTATTGTAATGCAGAGCATGAAAGAAATTCAGTAGTGGAAGCTGCAGAGGCAGATTCTTCCTCTGTGCTATATCAAAGGGTGAGAAAGAAATGGTGTAAGAAACAATGGAACTTATTTAAAGTGGGTAATAGAACTCTGCAGCCACCGGTTGTTTCATCTTCTTTCAGATAAGTTTAAAACTTCATCAGGGTGACTTGTAAAAAAGGAAGGTGAGAAATAAAACTTCTTCCTACCTCTTCCTGAAATGCTGCTGTAATAGATGTTCCCCACAAAAGTGATTCACCAACTAGTATCAGATGTGTGAAGGAGTAAAAGTGGATGAAAAAAAAGGAAGTTTGCTACAGTGGAACACAGATTTCTTCGTTCTGTATGAAGGGCTTTTAAACAGATTCTCAGCAATGGCTATGATGTCCAATTTAAAGTATTCCACATTTCATACATTCACATGTAAGCTCTTGCTTTTGTCAGAATTAACTTAAAGACTTTCAGATCTCATGTCTTCTGCATTTAACATGAAGATGGCACTAAACAGCCCTGTTTAACAAGCACCAGATTAACAAAAAAAATCCCACCAAAAAACCCCAACCCGCATTTCCCTGACTCTCTAATTGTCCAAATCATTGAAGAATGAACCACATTCGAATCTTCTACTGTTACCAGAGGCAAAGCACCCACCAGAGAGAAACGGCCCATAAAATTAGCTGTGTGAAGGGTTTATACAGAAGAGCAGCTAAATACCAGGGCAGCAGATGTAGGATTCTGTAGGAACAAGCCTAGTGACTCCAAGACATTGATAAAAGGACACATTCCCCTTTGACATCAACCCAGCAGCCACCATTTCAAGCCCAGCTTATAAGGCCACTGACAGCTTTGAAATGACAGCAGAACTAGAGAACCTCTTTGTCAAACTTACAATAACTGTGGGATAATATTCCTCCCATTTTCATGTGGGTGGAGGTGAGTAGTAGTGCAGTGCTGTCAGCAGTCTGGTTCTGGAGGCTTAATATCACACTAGCCAGAAAAAGTGCCTCGATTTTATTCCAGAAGTACATCTGCAGTGCTTCAGGATCTTCAACATCATTACAAATAGCCTGATGCCAGAGGGGGGAGCTCACAGCATAGACAAGATTCCCAGTTCCAGGCTTAGGAGGAAAAAAACAACAAAAACCACACACACACCACCACCAAACCCCAACAAAACTAATAAAAATTACAAATTGTTTACAGCTCTTGTGCATGAGTCCTCCCAGCCCTCCAAAGAACCTGTCAGGATTATGATTCCTTCTGCCTTTTATGCTGCTCTACAAAAGGTACAGCACCAGGCCACCAAAATGCCAACGTTAAGCAGATTAGAACATTTCTGAACATGTTCCATTACAGTAGATACTCAAATGCCTTTCTGCATCAGGGAACCTTTTACCTCCCCCTTTCATCAGCTTATCAAATGAAGCTAAACAGTAACGCTTGCATCTAATGATACCAGGGACCTCATAATGGGATTAGGAAAAACACCATCATTAGTTTCAAGGAGGAATGTGACCTTCAAGACATTTCTTACTCCGTGCTTTAAAGGGATGTGGTAGGAACAATGAAATTAATTCCTACAGAAGGATGAGGAACAGGCAGAGAGGAGCAAGAGGCTTTCAATTCTCAGGTAAATACTGTCATTCTTCCTATATTGATGGCAGCTAAAAAAGCAAACTGATTACCAGAATACAACTTGGAACAGAGAAGAAAAAGACAGGCCCTTCCTGCAGACTTGATGTGGTCTTGGGCAGCCTGATCTAGCTGGATGTGTACCCACTCACTGCAGAGGGGTTGGACAAGATGACCTTTGAGGGCCCATTCCAACCTGATGCAACCACTGAATCTGTAAAGCCAGTCTGAAGGGTATTGGCTCAAGAATAGCTGGATGTAATCAAGCATCAAACTTCAAACCAGTGCATGTGATGGCCAGCATGCCACTATGGTTTCTTTCCCAGGACCCCCTTAACCTGACCACCTCAGAACAGCAAGTGTCACCACACAAAGCTCCAAAGGTCCTTGCTGGAACCTGGCACTGGGGCTGTGAGCACACAAAGAGCAATGCTGGCTGAGCTGTGCTTTTTCCAGCAGACTGTGGATCAAGTCTGACAAGGACGCTGCTGAGAGCTGCACGTCAGGACAACATGCCTGCCATCCCACCTGAGCCTCCAGGTGGGGAGTCATGAACCCCAGGTTAGTATCCAAAGTGCTCCTCAGCACTGAAAAGCCTCTGCACCCTGTTGAAATGCATTCGATTTGGCAAGTGTTCAAATTATTGTAGATAAAAATCTCTCCAGCAAGACCTGCAACCATTGCTTTTGTTTACTCAGAAAAGCCTAAGTGCTTCTGGAATCACTGTGTGGCTTCCAATATCCAAACCAATCATGCATGTCCTTGTTTCCTTCAGTAAAAACATTTCTTTAGATTGCCAAAAGGGAAGTGTAAATCCAATAGCAACATTTTTAAAGCTGAGAGCTTGAGAAGAAGGGGGGGTGGGGGTGGAAAGAGAGAGAAAAACCCACTTTGTATTTTTATAGTATCTAAAGCAAACAACATATGAGGAAAGCTACTCAGAAAGGATCTTCTCCTGAACAGCACCATAACATCTTCATCCAGCTTTTCACTACCTTACAGCAACAAGTCCCTCTTTCACTCCTTGAGATGCAGTAGGGGAATTTATCCATATTTTCTCCAGTAGAGCCTGGTCCTTTCCACTGAGGCTACTATCATACAGTCAGTTTTTAATGATAATATTCTTTGGTCACACAGCAATTGCACAACAGAGGTGGGGATTTGTTTTGTTTTCAAAGCTGAACGAAAACCAGTGCAATATAGCAGGTCAGCAAGAAATGCAGTCCAGAGGGCTGGATATTTGAATTCAGATCCCAGCTCTAGCTGCAGTCTCTCCAAATACCCATTTAACTGGTGCATGGGATTAAACAGCAAAGAGAGGGGCTGGGACAGAAAAGTCCAAACAGAAGTGACACTATCCAGGACAGGAGCAGAAAGGCCAAGTGCATTTGTGTAACACCTTAACCCTTAGAAAAACCATCGCTAAATCCTGCAGTAACAGAAAATCCCAGCAGAAATCCTTGCACTCAGTGTGAACCTGGCAGGGCAATGCCACTGGGTGGAGCCAGGATAAAGCAGATGGCTGCAACAGAAATCGCAGCGCTCTGCCAATCCTGCTACCATTTAAGTGCTGGCTTGCTCAGAAGAAAAGCTGCTGCTGCTGCCACAGCAAATTCTCTCCTTCGAGATTCAACCAAACCCCCACCACACCATTTCCCTCCTTTTCCTAAATTTCAGAGATTAGAACTGTATTTATTTACTCAGAATGCTGCATAGGCACACTTCATGCTGTTGTAATAATTAAAACAACCTTTCTGCACCCCCTGTACCACAAAAAATACCCCAGAGGACTGTCAGACTGAACTCAGATGATGAAGGGACTACTCAGCATGTCAAGCTTCTGGGCATTCATTTTAAAATCACTTCTGCTGTAATCTGCAACGTCCATCCTTCACAGCACAAAACTGCAGCTGGACATGCAAACCCGACTCAGTAATGCTATCAACCATAAATCTGTGCCCAGCCATAAAACATTTCAAATATATACATATAACTTAAAAACAAAGTACTGGACCATTTCCAACCAAAAAGAAGAAACAAATAGACAAAACCTGCCTTAATTTGTCTTCATTTCAGATAATTATGTGTGAGGGTTTTTTTAAGGCATTTATGACTCACAAGGGAGTCTGTAAATTTACTGTCTTCTGCTATCTAATAATGTTGGCAGCAATGAGCATTACTGGTGTGTGACACCAATCTATCTTCGATGGAGAAAAAAGCTGTTATTTAAAGAGCTCTCCATCCCCCTTCCAGCATGCACAGCATCTAGTGAAGAGCATTTTCCCAAATATATAGTTACTAAAATATTTAAAAACCCAGTCCACAGAAGCTGATAAAAAGAGAGAAGGGTGATGGAAAAGTTTCTTTGCTCAGGTGGATAATGTGGCATGGAGATTTGTCACTTCCATTTACAATTTAGAAAAGGAGGAGCCTTAGGAGAAGCCGCACTAGATGGAACAAAGCTACTGGACCAGGAATCTAAGAGATTCAGAGCATATTGTCAGTTCAGGTACCAGTCTGCAGCGTCAAGTTGCATCAGGAGAGCCTTGGGTTGCATATTAGAGGAAACTTCTTGACTGAAAGGGTTCTCAGACACTAGAACTGGCTTCTCAGGTTGAATCTCCATCCATGGAGGTATTTCAAAGGTGCACAAATGTGGTGCTCAGGGACATGGTTTAGCATCAGACTAGGTAAAGTTAGACAACACTTGGGCTTGATGCTCTTAAAGGTCTTCTCTAACTGAAACCATTTGATGATTTGTGCACTTCAAATTACATTCTTTGTCTCAAGTAACATTTAACAGAGTATTTTGGCTAAATAGCTCTTCAGCATGAAGTATATGAAAAGTCTGATCATTGCTGGAGTGACAGGCAAATAAAAATGGCATTGAGAACAGATGCATCTGTAACATGGGCAAAACTACCCAGAATCACAGGTATCCTCCCCAAATGGAATCCATCCCAAGGTAAGTTACAGTAAGCTCCAGCCAAACAAAGGAAAGGCAACAGGCACATTTTAAAAACACACTCTGCACTTTAAAACCTACAGACTTACAAATCACTGTCAAGCACGAGCCAGCAGCTCCCAAGTGCTTCCTTATTCCCTTCCATTAGTCTGCTGCTTTTCCCCTGATCCTATCAGTCATAAATGGAGCACTAATATATACCTTTTTGAAAATAAAGTATAAATGCATCACAGTCCAAGTGTAAATAATTTATACATCAAGGCAGTAAGATTCTGGTACAGGTCTGAAATAAGGAGAAAGCTTTTAAGAGGAGGAAGACATGTGTACATCCATACAAACACATACACACACCATTTACCACTGCCAACCAAGACTTCACAAGGAAACCATTCCCTCCCCATCCTTCAGATTCCCTTGATTTTAATACTGGTCCTTCAACCACAAGCTCATTACTAATCCAATTTTAATGTCACTCGAATTCTTACAAATAAGGAGACCACACAGGGAGTTGCTGATTTTAATTCTGGCACTTAAATCAGAATGTGTGAAGTTAAATGCAACACAGACCCTCCCCCTTGTGTTAATTCTACATTTAATTGCAAAGTCTTGTTCTTGGAAATCTTAACTTGCAAAGCGGTATTTACAACTAAATCAAACAGACCAAGTTTCAAAGCTTTGATAACCCATGGGCTGGTGCAATGCCTCTCTAACATTTCATCCATCATCGTGGATGGCAGAACTATAATCCCAGTGATTTTCCTGGAATCACAGAAAATTGGAGGAGACCTCCAGAGATCACCTACTTCATCCCCACGCCCCAAAGAACCAGTTATCTTGTCGGGCCTGACAAATGGTTGGAAGTTTTTAAGGATGCTACACAACATCAATATCACACCCCTAAATCATTCCCTGTTTACACACACCAGCCATTAGGTTAGACAGAGAAACAAGAAATGTTCAAGTCTCCCTTGCCAGCCTTTAAGCTCAGTACTTCCCACCCAATCGTATCCTGGAGAACACGTGATTCCACCCCTCTTTTCAACTCTCCTGGTGGATTTGAAAGCAAAGTCCTCCCTCCACCCCTTCATCTTTTCATCTTGAAGTAAATGGATTGTTCCTTTTAAGCTCATGTTGTTTTTTTTTTTTTTCCCAAGTCTCAGATCATGCTGGTTGTTCTCCTTTGAATTGCCTTCCTATTCTTTGGCTTATTCCTTGAGACCACAGTCCAAGAGGACATAGGACCACACTTGATTTTTTTCAGTGATGACTAGAACAGGATTATTCTGTGGCATCCTACGGGTCATAGAATCATAAAATCATTCCAGTTGGAAAAAAACTCTAAGATTGAGTCCAACCATCAATCTACAGCCACCATGGCCATTAAAGCGTGTCCTTAAGTATCACATCCACACATTTCTTGAACATCTCCAGGGATGGTGACATCACCACCTCCCTGAGCAGCCTGACCAGTCTTGCAGTGAAGAAATTTTTCCTAATAGCTGATCTAAATCTTCCCTGGCACAATTTGAGGCCATTTCCTCTCATTCTATCACCTGATACTAGGGAGAAGAGACAAATCTCCACCTCACCAATCTCCTTTCACATAGCTGTAGAGAGCAATGAATTCCCCCTCCCCAACCTCTTCTTCTCCGGACTAAACAATCCTAGCTGCCTCAGTCACACCTTACAAGACTTGTTCTCCAGACCCTTCACCAGCTCCTCTGGATACGCTCCAACAACTCAAATGTCTTTTCTTGTAGTGAGGTCATGCAGCTCTTGTACTCAGCAGGACAATAGTGGACTTCATTCTCATGACATTTTGATTCACATCCCATTTGTAATCCCACACAACAAAAGACAAAAATGATGAGATCAACTTGGCCAAAGATGAGTTGTGGTCAACTCTTCACATCCACAGAAGGAAAGCATGAAATGCATCTCTCTCCTTTTATATTTAGTTCATTAAGATCTTCCAATTTCTAATCATGTTTTTCAACACACTTCCTATCACACCTTCCAGCAGAGCATTTGCATTTTTTACGATTCTCTGCTGCATTATCCAAGACATTAACAAAAATATCAAAGAAAATCAAGCCCCAAACAAGAGCACTCAGAAGAGCCATTAGATAAATCCCTTAACAGCAAATCCTTCATAACTTCTCCTTTTCCAGCCTGCTGTTTACCCCATCTCATCAGAGTTTTATCTACACTATAGTTCCCAAAGTCAGTTATGAGAAAACACACATAAAGCACTAATAGACTTACTATATACTTACTGCTGCCAAAATACATGCTACCCACTGCTCCTCTACCCCTCCCCAATCCCTGCCATGGGCTCTCAGGAGGATATTAAATCAGTTGACAGCTTATTCTTGACATATAGCAACATACTTCTTCCTCTCATTTTATATATTACTTAGTTCATTGGGTTTTACCATTTTTTTTTTCAGAAGGCAAAACAACTACTTTAGAAATCCCTATGATCTCCCCCTGCTTCCCTAACTGATTTTTTAAAAGGTTGTGTCTAGATTTTCCTTTTTATGGCCTAATCTCTTTCTGAAAGATGTTATCTTCCTTGGATGAATATATCGCTCATGCTACAGTTATTAGGGAGCAGGAAGGGAACAATGACCAAGAACAGGTTGAGGGGAGGGAGAAAAGAAGGGGACTAAGAAAAAAATAACAACAGAGTTATAAAGAAACTAAAATATCACAAATTCTCAAGCCCCCTCATTTAAGTCTAGTAATNCTGTTCTAGTGGGAGGTGACCCTGCCTATGGCAGGAGATTGGAACTAGACAATCCTTGAGGTTCCTTCCAACCTTACCATTCTATGAATCTTAATATTGTTAAAGGGAAGGGGAGGCCAGCCTAGACCCTTGCTCTGGCAAAGTCCAGTAAAGTCTTGCTGCAAGTCAATAGCTGGTTAAACCTTGGAGAATGGGAATGTGTAAAAACAGAGTCATCTCGGTTTGAAAAGGCCTTTCAGATCATCTGGTCCAACCATTAACCCAGCACTGTCAGGTCATCACTAAACCATTTCCCTCAGCACATCTACATGGCTTTTAGATTCCTCTAGGAATGGTGACTAAAATTTCCATGAGCTTGACAACCCTTTTCATGAAGAAATTGTTCCCAATGTTCACCCTAAACCTCCCCTGGCACAATTCGAGGTCATTTCCTCTTGACCTAGCACTTGCTACTTGGGAGATGAGACTAAGCAACCCCAGGTTTCTCAGCTGCTCCTCACAAGACTTGTGCTCCAGATCCTTCTTCAGGTTTGTTGCCCTTTTCTGGACAGACACCAGAACTTCAATGTCTTTTTTTGGAGATAAAGCCACCCAAGTGAATCCAGTATTCCAGGCAAGGTCTCATGAGCACAAGTACAGAGGGAGAATCCCTGCCCTGCTCCTGCTGGCCACGCTATTGATGACACAAGCCAGTATGCTGTTGGTTTTCTTTGCCATCTAGGCATGTGCTGGCTCATGTCTAGCTGCTGTCAACCAACACCACCAGGTCCTTTTCTGCCAGGCAGTTTCCAGCCCCTATGCCCCAAGCTTGGAGCATTCATCCCATTGTTGTGACACAAGTGCAGGACCCAGCACTTGGCTTTGTTGAACCTCATCTCATTTGCCTCAGCCCATCAGTTCAGCTTATCCAGATCCCTTTGCAGAGGTTTCCCACCCAGCTTAGTGTTGTCTGCAAAATCACTGAAGCTGCCCTCAATTCACTTTCCTAGATCATTGACAAATATTATCAAAGAGAACAATTCTGGTCAGCCTGTAGTCAGTGCATAACTGTGCCAGTTTGAGGATGATTTTCATGGCCGGGGTTGGGGGGGGTGGGGGGTGGTAGCTCCCAAACCATCACAATAACAAAGAAGAAGCAGATGAAAGAAGAAGAAATACATGCACATAGTGAAAGAATACATCAGTGAATTTCGGAAGCATTGCATATTTCCATGTAAAACAATCCACCTTTAGACTACTGAACCGCAGAGGAAAAAAAAAAAGTTGCCCCATAATTGCTACACGTTTCATCTGGGATTTGTGTGAGGCTCCTCGTATTGTGCCTTCTTACCAGCACAGCCAATTCTTCCACCTAACTGACAATACAACAATTCATTTCTTTTTCAGCTGCTTAGCAGATGGCATGTGAGAAGCTTGCTTTGCTACGGCATTGGCTCTCACAGTTGATTCATCTGATGTATATCGCAAAACAAAAGCTCTGGCTGAAGCATCTCTCACTGTGAGGTCATCCACAGTATCACTCAGTAGGTTTCTACACCTTTATTATCCTACAGCCTTTCACTCCCAAACACCACTAAGCAGGTCACACATCTACACCAACCTGGAGAAATGTCCAAAGCTACCTTTTAATCTGCCAGTCAAACCTGAATTGTCAAGGTTTTAGAGAACAAAAATGAAGCTGCCACACAGACAATCAAGCTAAAAATGACACCACAGCTAAACTGCTGCACAGATTCTCAGTATATTTCCTGCATTTCAGACTTTGTCTTCATTGTTTCTGGATGGGCCCAGCTTACAGCATTGACCTTCCAGAATGAATATTATAGATGAGAATAGGAGAATACTCTCCTCACACACCAACCTGTCTTTACTCAGTTAGGGCCTGTCAAGTGGTGTTAAAGCTATTGGCTGAGAAACCTGGGGCTGTTTAGCCTGGAGAACAGAAAACTGAGATCTATCAAAGCTTATCAATAGCTAATGGGTAGAGAACAAGAAGATGGGGCAAGACTCTTTTCAGTAGTGTCCAGCAACAGGACAAGGGGCACAAGTTGGAGCACAGAAGGTTCCATCTGGACATAAAGAAAAATTTCTTTCCTGAGAGGGTGACAAAGGTCTGGAACACGCTGCCAACAAAGGCTGTGGAGTCTCCTTATGTAGAGATGTCCAAAACCCATCTGGACACTGTGATCCTGGGCAACCTGCTGTGGATGACCCTGCTTTGGAAGGGGGATTGGAGCAGATCATCCCCAGAGGTCCCTTCCAACCCCCACCATACTGCGATTCTGCATACAGAAAACAAACATTAGAAACATTTTGCCATTAAGTTGCACGGTCTTGCTCTACAGGCTTTCTCTGTATTTTCTTCAGATTCATCCAGCTTCTCAGGTAGCTATTGATTTCCTCAGACTTGAACTCATTTATGGTATTGCAAAAAGAAGGATAGCAGGACAACAGCCGTGCAAGCAGAAAACAGAACCCACAGAGTTGTAACAAACACACGTGGATCCGAGTTCTCTAAACTTGGGATGTTTAGAGGTAGAACAGATTAGGAGTTTCAATCACTCACTTCACCTGTAAATCTGCCCCTAGCAAGCTTTACGAAATATGGACAGTTGCAATATATTTTATGACCAAAGATCTGCTCAAGGGCCTGCATTCTTCAGTCCATTCCTAGTTATAATTTTTAAACCCATACAAAGACAATAGACTATGAAGATGACAGATCTTGACAAAGCAAGTTTTGATTCAAGCAGCAAATTCAAGCCTGCTTCAACTGCAGATGCATGAACCCTTCCTATATCCATTATCTGCCTCTTAGCTGTGCTCCATGTTCTTGAAGCAGGATGCAACCTACTGGCTGGAGTAGGAACCACCACCTACTTCTCCCATCTCACTTACCATTTTTCCTTGTTCTCTTTATTCTCTAAGGGAAGCAAGTCCAACTTTTCCTACCTCTCTTCAGATGACAGTTTGGAAGCATACTATGATCAGCCATGACACCACCTAATCTCTTCTTATCCTGCAATATCCTTCAGGATGAGCACAGACAATTCAGAGTAGACACCTACAGATGAGGTCTGCAGCATATGTTTCCAGAAAGGCAGTATCAGATTTCATTTGATATCCATCCCTTACACACCCTGGCATCTTTCTAGTTCAGACCACAGTTTGCAGATGAAGAGTAGGCTGCCACTGAGCTCCCTTGGCTAATTTACAAACGAAGAAGCTCAAAAAGTTTTATTTCCCCCCTCGCTAAGTTGTTTAAATAACTTACAGATTCACCAGTCCCTCTTTGCCCTAAAGAACTCACAAGAGCTTGTGGCAGGTGTCCAAATTTGTTACCTCCTTTCACAGAGCACTTTGAAGGCCACTAATAAGTCTGATAAACACCACAAGGGTCACCAGAAAAACAGCATCACAGCATGGTTTGGGTTGGAAGGGACCTTTAAAGGTCATCTAGTCCAACCTCCAAATGTTTATTTCCATTACGATAATTTTCACTGCTTGTTACTTCGTGGTCTCCTGGTCAGTCAATCAATCAATTAAAGAACACAACAGGAAAACCTACATTTCCACCACTGGCTACATGGGTTTGGTGGAAAGGTCTTTGTCCCTTGCAAAAGCACTGAGTGAACTGTTACAAATTTGAAAACAACACACATAAAATCAGAACACCTAGAGAAATAAGAAATAAATTTCTCTCTTAAGTAAGTAAATAAGAGGACACTTGATCCGGGAGTGAGGAACAAGGGTCAATGGTTTCAAACCAAAAGAAGGTAGATTCAGATTAGACATTAGGAAGAAACTGTTCACTGCTAGTGTGGTGAGATGCTGGCACAGGTAGCCCTGAGAAGTTAAGGATGTCCCATCCCTGGAAGTGTTCGAGGCCAGTTTTGACGGGGCTCTGAGCAACCTGGCCCAGTTGAAGATGTCCAATCCCGCTGCAGTCAGCAGGGACTAGACAACCTTTAAAGGTCCATTCCAACAAAAATCATTCTATGATGGACAGCAATCCAAGATTTCACCTAAAAAACACTTCCCTCCTCCAACCATTGTAAGCACCAGGCAAAGACAAGGTCTCTACCAGCAGGTTCTGACTCTTCCACTTACCAAGTTTAAACATCAGGAATGGCATATGGCAGCCATCACATTTTTGTTAACAAACATCAGTCTGATATTTTTTAAACTAGAACTACGCTCCATTCCCACTCCTAAACTAACCAAAGCTGCTAATATACTCCAATTTTTACAGTGTAGTATTTTTGTCCCTATATGTGATCCTCTCCACTCTGAATTTTTATCTCCCTAGACGAAAAAATTCTTTAAATAAAGGCATGTTCCTCCACCTCCTACAAAAAGTCTGTTTTCCAGGCAGAGTCTGCAAACAGCTTCACAGATTTCCACTGACATTTGTCATTTCACCACCTTTGCATAACACACTTATAATGTGGTTTTCTCCATCACAAGGGAATCCAACCTCCTTATTTTTATTTAACTAGGTTTTTAGTTGTGTTTGGTGTCTATTTTTCATTCCTTTGCTCCATCTTTAATTTTTATGTAATTCCATGCAGCCTCCTCCTTGCAGTATGTTGTTCGCAAGTGATTTGTTCACTGATGGAGACAGTTAGATAGCAAATATTTACTACTGAAGGCAAATATTTGACATCTATCACCACCCAATTTTCATATGGAGAAGAAAATAGCCCCGTCTGAATTATCATGACAGCTAGATGCATCCACAGAATATCCCATTCATCCACCTCTGACTGACAAGCCAAGATGTATTTCAGACATTTTCATTTGTAAAGACATAAAGAGAAAATGGTAGAATTCAGGTTTCTGTCACTGCCCTACTATCCTTAAGATTACATTTTTAAGTTGCACTTGCTGAAAGGGAGATTCCTTCTCCTAACCTCTTTAAGATAAAAAAAAAAAGAAACACAAAAAATCACCCCACTAAAAAAGCACTTGCTCTCTCTTTAAAAGGAAAAAAAAAAAAAAGGAGGCAAAAAATACACTTCATTTTGTGCCCTTAATTTGCTAGGTCACTGAGTAGTCTTGTCTTAGATTTTTAGTATGAGGATGTCTCGTGCCTTCTTTAATTGCTACTCGTATTCTGTAGCAAGTTTTCTGCAAAATGTTCCATTCCAATCAAATTATATCAAACCAAACCATGCTCTAAGTCAGCTTTTTAAGCTGACTACTTGTGAAGTACCTTAAACCTGAATGTCACAGCAGCTGAAAAAACTTTTGGGCTCAAAAACCTCTTACCCTCAGATGGAGAAAACCTACTAGTTTGGAGACTCAGACTGTTTTTAACAGGAGAAAAAAAAAACAAACCAAAAAAACCCAAATCCACATAACCAAGCACAAAAAGCTCAAACTTGTTTACTTTTTTTTCATTATATTCTTCCATTTAATTTGAGTACTTGCTGTACATAAACTTGAGTGCTTTTCTGCCTTTTCCTTCTCTTCCCTATTTAGGTTTCAGGCAGGGCTGTGATTCCTTGGGCATCTCTCAGCAGGACAGGAATTCAATTTAGTGGGAGCTTCCTCAGTGTGTCTGTGCAGACAGCCTAGCTCTTGATGAGGATAATGCATGAACATCGAATGCTCAAATTCTTGGAGCAATTAGATGCCCGTGTCTTAGAAATCAATTCCCCATTTTCACTGCATACTAATATGGGTAGAGCCTAAGGCATAGCAGAAAATGTTGTTATCCATTCACATATGGGAACAATATAGCACTGACACAGGTGCCTGGCTCTATTAGTACACCCAACCCCTTCACTTTTGGAGGAATGACATTTTTAATCCCCAACATGACAGATTTTGTTAAACAGATAATGAACTGTTACCCACAGATCACCCCATTTGCAATCTGACAAATAGCAGAATATAAATGACAACTTTATTCATTATCCTCATCGTCCAGAAGTGACAGAGAGATTCAATAAACACACAAAACTCCCTCGAGCTACTCTGAACCTTGGAGATTCAGGCTGGGCTACTTCCCAGTAAAGATATGGAAATCAGCTTCAATTACCTTCTGAAATAGATTCTACCTTAGCTGATTACAAAAATATTGTCTTCATCCTGCAAGGTGCTGGGCAGCCTGGCCAAGAGCCAGCAAAGCACTTAAGCACACACACACACAACTTAAAACATGTGAAAGGTCCCAATCACACCACACATCTAATTGCTTTTCTGGATTAGGGCCAAAGCACTCAACACATTGTAGATCAAGACCTCACTGACAACACCAAAATCCCCACACATGCAAATCCCAGGCACATAAAAATCCAGCAGCATCCTCGCAGCCTATCTGCAGCTGCTACTTTGTCAGTCTAAACACCAGATAGTAACAGATAATTCCTAAACTATTAGTTCTATCCTAGGAATGAAACGTTTAAGAAGCAGCCATTCAAATTCTGACACATTATGGCATGTGGATTAACCACTTCTCTGCAACTCAGAACCTGTGGGTCAATATTTGTAAATAAATCTTCCTCTACCTCAAAATGATCCTTTCCCCTTCAAGTACTTCCCCAAAAAAGTTTTTTACTAATCAGACAATAACCAAATGGAGTGTTCTGCTGTTCTGCTTTCAGCAAATGGCTCGTAGAGCAACTCTAAAATGGAATATTAAATTTAATTCATAATATATTTTCTAAACAAAAAACACAGCAGCTTTTCATGATGTGCTGAGAAGAAAGGAATGTATAAAAGTGAGCTTATTAAATTGACAACTCAAAGAAGAATATTAAGTATCTTCAAATCAGGTTACAGAAAAGACTTTGAGTAACTCTCTAGATCTTAAGAAGTATAAAACTTTCTCTGGCCAAATTATTTTCAATTCTACACAACTGTGCTCAGAAGAGGAAATCATTTCCAACACAGCAAACCAATGATAAGTGTCCCAGACAACAACATAGAGAAAGAAGGATCAGACCAGTAAATTCCAGGAAGAGGTTGAGCAAAGAAGGAAACAGCTGAGCTAAACAAGCAGTTAGCTACTAAACAGCTTCTGCATCCATCTGACACTCAAAAATAACACAGAGCTACTGGTTTCATCAACCACACCATGTAAGGATAAAGATCTGAACAGGTATACAGGAACACAAGAAAACAAATGCTATGTGTAAATAATCATAGAATCATGGAATGGTTAGGGCTGGAAGGGACCTTCAAAGGCCATCTAGTCCAGACCCCCCTGCAGTCAGCAGGGACATCCTCAACTAGACCAGGTCTCCCAGAAACAGAATGAAGCAGATGGGGGGGGGGAATATATATATATACACACACACGCAAAAATGTTGTACATATATATGTATTCTTAAAACAAAAGGCTCTTCAAAAACAAATGCAACTACCTGGTGATCAAAATACTCTATTGATGATCAAAACAAGAAAGTCAGCTCTGTTTAAAAGAAACTGTAATTTGGACCTAGCATCTTTTGTCCAATGGGATGGTCAGTCTCCCATCAATTAATGAGCCATTTTCAAGATTGCAAAAATAAGCTGAGGTTCAGCAAATACTTTGTGGAAATCATTTCAGATTCATTAAGTGCACCAAATCAGCTTCGTTCTGCTAAGCCAGCAGATAATGTAAGTGAAGTCTCCCAGGCAGCCGCACTGGCCTTACTTGCAAAACCAAATTAAGCAGCTGCATAAATGCCAACATCATCAGGATCTTACTGAGGTGCTGGGACTATTATTTTAACACAACCATTAGACACTGCAGTTGTCCTTTTCTGCCTTACTACAAACTCAATTAGAGCCCAGTGCATCTAAGGAAGTTCCCACTCACCCCAAAACAATCAATCTTTTCCTTGGAGGGACTAGACACAGAGTCGAATTGTCTGGGTTGGAAGAGATCTCCAAAGGTCATCTAGTCCAACTCCCTCTATAGTAAGCAAAAGCGTTCTCAAACAGTTCAGGTCACTAGAGCCCTGTTTAGCCTTCCCTTGAGTATCTCCAGGGATGGGACCTCAGCTGCCTCCTTGAGCAACTTGTTCCACTACCCTTACAGTAAAGAACTTGTTCCTAACATCTACCCTTCTCCAGTAGTTAAAATTGGTGCCTTTTTTTTTCTTCCCTAAAAGCACATAGACAAAACACCCCAAAACCCAATGAATATGGCACTCTGAAACTCAAAAGGAGCAACCACCTCTGCAAGCATTGTCATTACAACATAAGCATTTTCACTAGGTTGCTGCAGTTCCTTTAATACTGTGTAGAGCTTTTTCAAGCAGATGATGACATGAGCACCAAAAGATTCAAGTTCTCATAAAGATATTTTAAACCCTCTCCACATCTTCAAATTTTACCTTTTCAGTATCTTAGCTACAGTAAAAATATAAAGACATTTTCAGCAGGTGGAATGCTTGGACATACAGTGACAGGGAAGCTGGAGGTGTGAAAAGAACCCTGTTCAATATGGAAAGGGAGAGCTGAGAAGTAGAGGAGCTCTTCAAAAAGGCCTTTTGTCTACAAGGTAGCTACAATTTTACATTTTTTTTTTCCATGAAACTTTGCTTCTCTTCTCCCATTCCACCAGGGACAGCTTCATAGAATATGGCTTATAACCATACTGCTTTAAATTAGTTCTGCATTGAGCTGGAGGAGTCGCAGCCACTACCATATACATCTGAAATTCTCAGCACTGTAGAGGTTAATCTGAGAGTAAAAGCACAAAAAGAACCCACTTAAATACCACCTACTCCCTTGTTCTTCCCTTGTCAAACAGCCACATGGCTGCACACAGCTTTAGTGGTCTACTCCAAGCTCTGTCTGTGCAGCAAATGAGATTGCAGACACAGGAGTTATTTAAGTATCAATATACTAAGGCTATTTGAGTAAGGAGACAATTACCCAAAACTACTCACCACAAGCTAGCTCTGGAAGGTCTGTCCTGCAAAGTAAGGAGTGTCATAGGGTCCATTTCATGGATCTTTACTCTTAAAACTGTTGGGGTCTTTTTTGGTGGGTTTGTGGTAGGTTTTTTTTTGTTTAGGTTTTTGGTTTAGCCATAAAAGGCACTGTTTTGCCTTCAGTTTAGGCTATAAAACCCACATACCACTCTCTGTACCCCAAACTAACGAAAAAAAAAAAATCCAAACCAAATTTCTCCTAAGTTTTATTTTGCTCCACCCTGACTGCACTTGCTCACAGCACTACTCTTGTTTTCCAGCACTTACTCCTTGAGTAGATAAGGAGTTACACTTCTGAAGGGGCTGCAGCTGGAAGAAGTTAAAGGGATTCACATTCCTTCCACACCACCTTTCAGAAATTAAGCAAAAACCTCTCATGATCATTAACAGAGCACAATACAATGCATTTAAAAGAAAAAATTTCCCCATGTGTCGTGGTAGGCCTAAACAAGCCAAAACAGGTCTGAACATGTCCTGGCCTGCCCAGATATGTTTTTCTGCTCTCCCTCCCTCTGTTTTGGGGAGAAGCAATCACAGGAAAGAGGACAAAAAACCTGGAGCCACTGAGTCTAAGGATGCTGGCTTCCCCAGACTTGTTTTACTCCTGTTTACATCCTGTGGTAAACAAGGTACATACACTTGGCTTGTGCCTGCCTCCTGCAAGGCCCTATGTTTTCCCCAAATTTGGGGAAAGCAAGCCTACGGCTTCACCTAATATGGTTAAGCTCAGTTAACTGCCATTCTGGTTGGTTCTTTTGTGTCCAAAGGCCCATAGGTCTTGGGCTGTACTGATGAAGAGAGATGAGCAGGTAACACAATGTGCCCTGCCGTTGTAGTCTTGCTTGCTTGCCTGCTGCTGCCATTGCTCTCTGCTTCTGGCAGTGTCATGCCTCACCGCGTCAGTGCATCCTGCCATGCCATGCCATGCCAAACTATAAGTTAGCTCTAACACAAGTAACAAACCCTGATACTCAGGGTTTGTCTGCCTGCAAACTGCCTGCTTCGAGTTTACCAGGATATGCTTCCCGCAATAGGCCTGCATAGCCAGCGTGACATCTGTGCCAGGACTGCACATTGCAAGACATTCTGCCTACGCCTGCCAAGACGAGGAGTCCTGCAAGGGACACATAGATCATCCAGAGGGGCCAGGATAAGGTCAGAGATCATCTGCCTCTTTCCCCAGCACCCTGGAAGTCTGGGAAGAATCAGAAGCCTCAGCAGCTGACAAGGCATCGACATAACTCCCTGCAAGTGTTTGGGTATTATCTGAAGCTGCAGCTTGCCCCGTGAGTGGGGAGATTAGTATTTGTGAGTAAATACTCAAAGCCTCTAGCAAACCTTTACAAAACTCTGTTAATTCGATCCCATTGAACCCTAGCCTTCTGCCTTAAAGCAGAAAGGTGCTTCCCAAGTCCATCCAGTGGACAAGCAGAGTAACTGACTGCAAGAACCTTCTCTTCCACTTCAGTTGAGTTTCATGTTTTGTATTAAGTGCTGGTTATTTGTTCTAGATCCAGTTATTCCTTTGTGTTTCCATGACTGTTGCAGAAGAACCTGATTATTATTGAAATTAGTCACTGAGGGGGCGAGACTCTTGAATATTGAAAACTAATAAAACAATATTAATTTTTGAAAAAATACCATCTCACATTAATTAATTACCTCTCCATTACACCATGACAATAGCTAGACACTGGAGTAAGTTTCCAAGAGAAGTAGTGGATTTGCCTACATAGGACAGTTTGAAGATACAGGTTGACAGGTTCCTGAGGCATCTCATTTAAATTACACTATCACCTAGAAAGGTTGGACTAGATGATCCTTGGGGTCTCTTCCAAGCTGACATTCTGCAATAGTGATTCATAGAATGGTTTGGATTGAAAAGGACCTTGAAGATCATCTAGTTTCAACCCCTCTGCTACAGGCAGGGACACCTCCCACTCGACCAGGTTGCTCAAGGCGTCATCCAACCTGGCCTTGAACACTTCCAGGGAGGAGGCATCCACAACCTTCCTGGGCAACCTGTTCCAGTGTCTCACCACCCTCACTGGAAAAAATTTCTTCCTAATCTCCAGTCTGAATCTCCCCTCTTCCAGCCTCTATCCATTCCCCCTCATTCTATCACTACAATCCCTGTAAAAGGTCCATCTCCAGCTTTCTTGTAAGTATTGGAAAGCTGCTATAAGGTCTCCCTAGAGCCTTCTCTTCTCCAGGCTGAACATCCCCAACTTTTATAGCCTGATTCTGTAACAGGTCACGCAATCTTACACAGGCCATGAAGAACTATTCTAACTTGTGCAGGAGATTGTTTCTATACCATCAATTAATACAGGAGCCTTCCACTTGATCTTTAAGGGAATTGCTAATTACATTGCCCACAGCAAAACTAAATGCAGAGGAAGATAATGTTTAACAAAACCTTCAGCCTGAACCCTTGGCCTTAAAACAACACTAACAGAAAATACAAGGCTAGAACTTCTTGCTATCACAAGAGGCTAAACTGGTGGGAATCTGTAGCACCACAGAATCATAGAATTGTTTAGGCTGGAAGAGACCTTTCTGATCACTGAGTCCAACTGCTAACCCAGCACTGCCAGGTCACCACTAAACCATGTCCCTCAGCACCACATCTACACAGATTTTAAATACATCCAAGTATGGGGACTCCACCATTGCCCCGGGCAGCCTGTTCCACAGCTTCACAACCCTTTCAGGGAAAAAGTTGTTCCTCATGTTCAACCTAAACATCTCTTGGTACAACTCAAGTCCATTTCCTCTTGTCTGTCACTTACTACTTGGGAGAAGAAACCAGTTACAGCGTAATGAACGATCCATTCAACATTACCATAAAGACCACTCAAAGGACAGAACACACTTTTGTGACCTTGGAGGTAAGTCCCATAATCTCATTCTCATCTGCACCTGCAGAATCCCTTCACTTGGGTTATTTGATGTTTGGATTTTCGTTCAAATGACTTTGCAGAGAAGGTCGATAAGTGTTTAGGTGGACTGTAAGGAGGAGGAAATCACTTTGCTCCTGCTGGTGTCTGACTACACAACAGACTTATGCCTGTTCAATGTGAAAGTTGAGATTAACATCTGTCTAGTTCTCAGAAAAAGCAGTACCTATAAAATAAAGAGAATGTAGGCACAACTGGAGATAGAAAACACAAGTAACAGAATACTTCTCAAACACAGCCCCCAAAAAACATTAATCCAAAGAACATTCTGCTGAAAGAATGGTTGCTAAGACAGGAAAGTGGGATTTGGGAATATAAAGACCAAGTTCTAACCTGCTTTACACAAACTGCAGCCTCAAATAATTTAATCACACAAGTTGTCATTAAGGAAAGAGCTAATTTCTAAGTTGTCATATAAATTTCCACATATCATAGAATCATGGAATTGTTTCAGTTGGAAAAGATCAAGTCCAATCATAAGCATAAGACCATCATGGCCATGAAACAATGTCCTGAAGTGCCATGCCCATACATTTCTTGAACACCTCCAAGGATAGGAACTCCACCACCTCCCTGGACAGCCTGCTCCAATGTCTGACCATTCTTTCAATGACAAAGTTTTTTTCTGACATCTTCTCACAACTTCTCATCTATATACACTCAGTATCTTTTGTTCAGAGATGCAGAGGTTTTATTCACCCTTTCAAATAACTCTGAGATACTAAGATCTGAAAATTACAATTTTATAATTAGTATAAGCATGAAGAGAATCACAGCTCTATCTTAAGCGAAGCCCTAACTGGTTGCTGGTAAGGCAGTTGAGTCTGAAGGAATTCTTTCTCTTTCAATGTTATTTTCCACTACAAGGTTGAATTAAAAGGATGTTCAAATCACCCAAGGAGTGTGTACGAAGCACTGAAGAAGTGCAAGGTGTGCAAGGCACTTAAAAACTCAGAGGGTGTACTTCACAGAGGTGGATGCCTAGGAAATAGGGCACCGTAAAGCTGGTCCCATTGGAAATGAAAGTGCCACGTAAGAAAAGTTATCCAACTGCAATTGGATAAAACAATTGAAATTCTACAAAAAGTTATCCAATACTGCAACACAGAACAAAGCTAAGGCCTTGAGAGTGAAAATTATGGGTAACTGGGGGGGGGGAAAATCAGTCCAGAACTGCTTATCTTACAGACCATTACAGAATCATAGAATAGGTTTGAAGAGAGCTTTAAGATCACTGACTCCAACTGTTAACGAAGCACTGTTAAGTCATCACTAAATTATGTCCCTCAGTGCCACATCTCCACAGCTTTTAAAACCCCTCAAGGGATGGGGACTGCACCACTGCCCTGGGCAGCCTGTTCTAGGCCTTGACAACCCTCTTGGGGAAGAAATTGTTCCTCACGTCCAGCCTAAGCCTACCCTCATACAACTTGAGGCAGTTTCTTCTTGTCCTATTGCTTGTTCCTTGGTAGAAGAGACCAAACCCTACCCAGCTCAAACCTCCTTTCAGGGACTTGTAGAGAGCCAGAAGGTCTACTCTCAGCCTCCTTTTCTCCACACAACCTCAGGTTGCTCAGCTGCTCCTTACAAGACTTCTGCTCCAGACCCTTCACCAGTTTTGTGGGCCTTCTCTGGACACACTCCAGCACTTCGATGTCCTTCTTGGTATGAAGGCCCAAAAAATTAATCCAGTATTCAAGGTGCAGGCTCAACAGTGCCCAGCACAGGGGAAGGATTGCTGCTTTACATCTGCTGACCACACTATTGCTGACCCAAACCAGAATACTACAGAATACAGCCTTCTTGGCCATGCAAGCACACTGCTGGTTCATATTTAAGCAAGTTTCAATCAATAATTCTGGGTCCTTTTGTGCTGGGCAGCTTTCCAGCCACTATGAGCTACAAGCCAGGTAATTTTAATAATCATAGAATGGTTTGGGTTGGAAAAACGTATCAGTACAAACACAGATGATGTCACCTGCCACTGCAGGAACTGAAATAGCTGATCTTCATGTCTGACAGCACACTCAAACTTAAGAACATCACTAGCTTCATCTCTAGTTAAATACAAGGCTCTTAAAGTCATACTAACAGCATCTAATGTGGGTTTGGGAGTTCCCCGCCCCCCCACACTTTGTAAAATGACCCAGGCTAAAACTCAGCCGGCTGGAAGTTTAGATGAAGCTCTATTTACAGCTCAGCACAATGTACAAGCAGATATATACACTATATACAGGAATATTTACAGAAATATACAAGGTAAAGGTAATACAGAAACACAACACCCCTCCCAGAAATCAGAGACCCCAGGAGGGGCTCCCAACCACCCTTCCACCTTCTCCCCACCCCTATACCTTACCCCAAGGTTTTGAGGATCGGCCAGAGGAGGAGTTAGAAGAAAAGTGATTAGTGAAATTAATTTGTCGGAGAGGAGAAGCCAGAAGTTGCAGGATAGCCCCAGACACTGTACCCCAGAGACCGCGACAAGCCCGACTGAGACTGCGACAAGCCCAAGTGGCTTATCTTTTGTTTTGAGTACTTATTCCTAAACATCTCAGCAAGCCTATGAGTGAAGTAGACATCACCATTGTTTTCCTTTTACAGCCTATAATATAATTTTCTCTATTAAAATATTCCAATTAGCCTTAAACCAGCACAGCATCACATACTTAGAGATCGCAAATTTTCCAGCACACTCTCCACCAGTCACCACATCCAAAGACCTTCGGTAATATCTTAATTTTTCCACATTATGACCAAGATGGGCTCTAAAGAGAAGACACCACCATGAATTAAGGCAAATTATCAAGAGAGGCTGGAGTGAAAGAACACTTCAAAGGCAGCATCGTTCATCACTTTGGCAGGTAACCTGGCTAGGAAATGCAGAATTTTTCTAACAGGGCACCAGGCATGTGACACACTGTTTAAACAGCACGGAAAGAGCACCAAATCACTGCAATAAAGTGAGATCATCCTTCTATTGTGTCCTAGCTAATTATGTCTGAATCCACTGGTTTATTTCTTTGTCATTTTGTGAGTACAAAGACAAAGGTTTTCAATATTATGCTTAAGGGACCACTCTTGATTTATCTAGGCTGAGAGGTGTAACTGATTTGGATTGCTCTCACTGTCATATGCAGCAAGTTCCAACTGTTTAAACCTAAGAGACAAAATTAATGACATGATTAACCTTTCTGCAATTGCAATGAATCTACCAAGTGACAGACAAGAGTCCTGGTCACGCTTTTATCTTGGGTATTGCACAAGTCCATAGGTCAGCCTTCAAAAGACAGAACTAGCCACTTGTCCTCCACCCCTCCATATGGCCTCCTGTTCAAAGCCTTTTCCAAAAGAGGTTCAACACAAGAGGCTCAGCCATCAGCTCCCCTATCTATTAAGAGACATAAAAGAGTTACACAAAGTGTTATTTTTCTTGGAGGTTTACCCCCTTCTAAAATCATGTTATTATAATGCAAAATTAGATCTGGGATTTTCAGAAGAATCTGAAGTAATTAGTTGCCTGATTCCCACTGGATTGCTAAGGGAGTTTGGATCCTAAATGCTTTTGGCTTGTTTGGAAAACCTCATCCATCACAAAAAGTCATCAGGTGGCTCAATAAGAAATACAGAAAAACAAGCCCTGAGTTGAGCATAGTTTGAGTTTCTTTTATAGCCCTTTAGCCACTGATACTCTGAGAATAACAGGTACCAGCACCAGATTTTTGGGAAACATCCCTTCATTCACAAAAACAAGGTAACAAGTGATCAGTGACATTACATCAATTTGTAATACTGGAAATAAAAGGCAACACCCCAACAGATAAAAGTACCAGAACCATATCATTCAAAAGCAGAGCNTCCAGTATTCAAGGTGCAGGCTCAACAGTGCCCAGCACAGGGGAAGGATTGCTGCTTTACATCTGCTGACCACACTATTGCTGACCCAAACCAGAATACTACAGAATACAGCCTTCTTGGCCATGCAAGCACACTGCTGGCTCATATTTAAGCAAGTTTCAATCAATAATTCTGGGTCCTTTTGTGCTGGGCAGCTTTCCAGCCACTATGAGCTACAAGCCAGGTAATTTTAATAATCATAGAATGGTTTGGGTTGGAAAAACGTATCAGTACAAACACAGATGATGTCACCTGCCACTGCAGGAACTGAAATAGCTGATCTTCATGTCTGACAGCACACTCAAACTTAAGAACATCACTAGCTTCATCTCTAGTTAAATACAAGGCTCTTAAAGTCATACTAACAGCATCTAATGTGGGTTTGGGAGTTCCCCGCCCCCCCACACTTTGTAAAATGACCCAGGCTAAAACTCAGCCGGCTGGAAGTTTAGATGAAGCTCTATTTACAGCTCAGCACAATGTACAAGCAGATATATANCTGCAATAAAGTGAGATCATCCTTCTATTGTGTCCTAGCTAATTATGTCTGAATCCACTGGTTTATTTCTTTGTCATTTTGTGAGTACAAAGACAAAGGTTTTCAATATTATGCTTAAGGGACCACTCTTGATTTATCTAGGCTGAGAGGTGTAACTGATTTGGATTGCTCTCACTGTCATATGCAGCAAGTTCCAACTGTTTAAACCTAAGAGACAAAATTAATGACATGATTAACCTTTCTGCAATTGCAATGAATCTACCAAGTGACAGACAAGAGTCCTGGTCACGCTTTTATCTTGGGTATTGCACAAGTCCATAGGTCAGCCTTCAAAAGACAGAACTAGCCACTTGTCCTCCACCCCTCCATATGGCCTCCTGTTCAAAGCCTTTTCCAAAAGAGGTTCAACACAAGAGGCTCAGCCATCAGCTCCCCTATCTATTAAGAGACATAAAAGAGTTACACAAAGTGTTATTTTTCTTGGAGGTTTACCCCCTTCTAAAATCATGTTATTATAATGCAAAATTAGATCTGGGATTTTCAGAAGAATCTGAAGTAATTAGTTGCCTGATTCCCACTGGATTGCTAAGGGAGTTTGGATCCTAAATGCTTTTGGCTTGTTTGGAAAACCTCATCCATCACAAAAAGTCATCAGGTGGCTCAATAAGAAATACAGAAAAACAAGCCCTGAGTTGAGCATAGTTTGAGTTTCTTTTATAGCCCTTTAGCCACTGATACTCTGAGAATAACAGGTACCAGCACCAGATTTTTGGGAAACATCCCTTCATTCACAAAAACAAGGTAACAAGTGATCAGTGACATTACATCAATTTGTAATACTGGAAATAAAAGGCAACACCCCAACAGATAAAAGCACCAGAACCATATCATTCAAAAGCAGAGCAGTTCAGTGAAGCACATGTGTATCTTCTCTTAGTGCTGCTCTTTGATGTGGTTTTGGTTGTGTGTGGAGTTTTTGTTTGGTTTGATTTTTTCCCCCCCCCAAGCAAATGCAAAGCAGAGGGAGCCCAGCTTTTGTTACTGGAAAAAATGAATTAACAGTGCAACATGGTTTATTCTTATTTTAATCAGTTTCCAGCTCACAGCTTCACCCAGAGTACACCCACAATCACACATTTCTTAGGACTTTCCTAGTAAATGAGGACCCCAAAGAGCTTTCCAAGGCATTTAATTACATCCTAAAAGTAGAATGGCTGTATACAGGCCACATTTAATTAACTAATTCCCACATCTCCCCCTTTTCTCAGGTGAAAATGGGTTTCCATGGTTCCCAGCATGGACACAGTTACTGTCTTTTCCAGCCACTTGCTTACCAGCACCAATTAGCATCTTGATTCTAGAATAAATTCTGCTGTTATTTTTGCACAGGTATTTGAAATTTGGATAGATACAGATCTTAAGTGGCTCTTCAACACCTAGACATCTAAAGCTATACATAGGGCTGATGGTGAAGACTCATATTCCAAGACCCAGGGAGCAAGAGGGGATAAAAAAAGGGCTTATCTATAGCCCCCCAGCAGCCTTATGGATGGCAAACATCGATTCTGTTTGTTGCATGAAATGAGAAGCTTCCATGTTCAAGTCTTGTCAACTTTGATCATTGACTGATCAATCATAAATATGGCAAATTGATTTTGCAACATGGAATTGAACTCTTGCCAAGCTTGGAAGCTCAAGTGGATGATCACAGCAAAACAAATCTGGATATGATGTGCCATGTCTTTGAAGTTTGCACTTCAAGAAGAGGAGCACAAATTAAGGAAAGAAGGAAAAGGCTACAAATAAGCTGCTCAAAAGAACCTTTGTGCAGAAGGACTTGGAAGCCCTTACAGACAAGAAGGTCACCAGAAGCCAATATACTCCCATAGCCAAGTCAATGGTCTCCTGGGGTGCATGAAGAAGAGTGCAGACAGCAGGTTGAGGATTGTTTTCCCCCTCTATTATGCCCTAGCGAGGTTACATCTGCAGTACTGTGTTTAGTTCTGGGCTCCCCAGCTCAAGAGAGACAAGCAACTTACTGGAGAGAGTCTAGCAGAGGCTCCAAAGATGCTGAGGGGCCTGGAGCATCTCTGTGAGGAGGAAAGGCTGAGAGCCCTGGGACTGTTGAGGCTGGACAGGAGCAGACTGAGAAAAAGTCCTACAAATGCTGTGACTCAGAGAGGATTTTAACAGTGCTTATCAATATCTAAAGGGTGGGGGGAAGGGAATGGGATTAGACTCTTCAGTGGTGTCCAGTGAGAGGAGAAGGTGCACAAACTGGAACACAAGAAGTTCCATCTAAGCATGAGCATTCTTTCTTGTGAGGGTACTGGAGAAGGCTTCCCAGAAAGGTTGTGGAGTCTCCTTCCCTAGAGAGATTTCAAACCCACCTGGACACTGTGACACTGCGCAACCACCTCTGGGTGACACTGCTTTATCAGGGAGGTTGAACTAGATGACCTCTAGAGGGGCCTTCCAATGGCCACCACGCTGGGATTCTGTGATTATCTACAACCACAGTTTGCATCATCCACTGAAACACTTCTGCACATGAAAGTCCAATGACATTAAAGATGACTGAAGGCTATTTGCAGACCACCTAAACAAAACCACTTCAAAAGGCAGCTGGTCAGCACAACCATAAAACAAAATAAAATATCCAAGATCATCAGCACAACAGTCACCTACAGTTTTAGTGAGGTACTCTGCATACTCATGTCCTGATTCTCAGGGGTGCAGAGCTTCCACAGTATTAAGAGAAATTAGAACCTCTTACTAAAACCAACAACAGCCTCACACAACATACTCCCTCATCCCTCCTTCTATAGTACCAATTTAGGCACACTCGAAGTAACAGAAACGCTTCCAAACTTTCCCATTTGTTTCACTCACTCAAACATCAACTCCCCCATGTGTAAACTACAGAATGCCTTCATCCTGGTGAGATCAGATGACTAAGTCACTTTGATGATGAGAAGCATGCTGTGAAGTAGATGTTCCTAAAATGTTTTATGTATACTACTAGTGCTACACAACACATCTCAACATGGTGCCTACATGTTCAGAGCTGCATCAGCAACAGTTTCTCCTTCAGTATGTGCACAGACTTGTTTTTGCTTTAGCAAGTTATGAGGAGCTGCTGCTGTCCACTCCACAGCATTAGGTGCTCATATATGTATCTGCAGAAATGCTGCACCTTGCTCTTCTCACAAGGCTGAAAGTGGTGTTGATGAAGAAAGAGAAAGGAGGAAGAAATATGGGGAGAGAAGGCTACAGGGATGAATGGGTGTGAATGGAGAGGAAGCAGCATGGATTGCAGAAGGAAGGAGAGAGAAAAGAAGAAATGAACACTCTTGCAGAGCCTTCTGAACATAGCAGACAACTTTGACAGTTTCTGTCTGAGGAAGGCTGAACCCAGGGCCTCAGCCCCCAGAGTGCATTGCTAAAGGCTCACCTGCAAACATCTGTTTATAAGCAAAAACCCATGAAAATGAGATACTGCAAAGAGATTTTAGAAAGGAATTTTGCTAAAGCATTTCCAATGTTTCCTATGTCACAGAATCACAGAATGATAGGGGTTGAAAGAGACTTCTCAAGATCATTTTAATGGAGGAATTGATTGTGAGATGGTATTTTCAAAATATTGTTTATTAATTTTGGTATTCAAAACTCTCACCACCCTCAACCACTTATTTTAATAATTAGGTTCTTCACACAGTCATGGAAACATACAAAGAAATGACTAGATCTAGAAATAACTAGCAATAATATCTAACATTAATTGAACTGGAAGAGAAGGTTCCTGTGGTCACTATACCGGTTGCAGTCAATATACTGCTTGTCCACTAGATGGACTCAGGGAGCTCCTTTCTGCTCATGGCAGAAGGCAATGGTGAGCTACAAGAGGCTCTAAGTATTTACTCAACAAAATATTATTTCCTGACTCACAGGGCTAGCTACAGCTTCAAACCGTACCCAAACACTTCCAGGGAATTCTGTTACTATCTTGTCATCCACTGAGACTTTTAATTCTTCCCAGGCTGCTGGGGAAAGGAGGCAGACAAGCTCTGACCTGGTCCTGATCTCCTCTTGACTCCCTATTCAGCAGAAGTTTTGCAGAGGGGCAAGCAGGATGCAATGCAATGTACAGTCTTGGCACAATGTCAGGCTGGCTATGCAGGATGATCCCGTGGAAATGTTTAGAGCCTGTTCCTGGTAAACTCGGGGCAGGTAGTTTCCAGGCAGTTCAGGATGCACTAAGGCAGTAAGCAACGGCACCAGGTAGTGGTAGCAGCAAACAAGCATGAATACTAGGGCAGAGCATACTGTGTCACCTGCTCATTTCCTTTTATCAATACAGCCCAGGACTAATGGGCCTTTGGACACAGAACAGCGCAGTTAGCCAAGCTTGATCATATTTTTAGGCCCTTTTTAGGGCAGAACACAGGCCTTGCAGAAGGCATGCACAAGCTGAGTGTGTGTACCTTGTTTACCACAGGATGCAAATAAGTCTGGGCAGGCCACAGTCCTCAGACTCAGTGGCTCCAGGTTCTTTGTCCTCTTTCCCATGGTTGCTTCTCCCCAAAACAGAAGGAGGGAGAGCAGAAAAACATGGTCTGGGCAGGCCAGGACATGTATAAGCCTATTTTGGCCTGTTTAAGCCTACGACAATCATCTAGTCCGATCCCACTGCCAGGGCAGGTTCACCTACAGCAGATTGCATAGGATGGTCTTCAGGTTGGTTTTGAATGACTCCAGAGATAAAAACTCTACGACCTCTCTGGGCAGCCTGTTCCAGTGCTCTACCACTAACAAAGGAAAGAAGTTCCTCCTCACATTTACATGGAACTTCCTGTGTTCAAGTTTGTGCCTATTACTTCTTGTCCTGTCACCAGACACCACTGAAAAAAGAAAGGCCTCATGCTCCTGACACCCACCATTTAAGTTGATAAGCACTGAGAAGATGCCCCCTCAGCCTTCTCAGAAATAATTACTGAAAAAAACAAGCAAAGCCCCAAAACCAAAGCTGAGACTTAACATCAGAAACAAAACACAAGGAGCTGGAAAACTTCAGGAACTAAAAGACTTACCATTAGAGTCCTGTAAATGTCACAACACAGTAAACACAACAAGCACACAGCACAGGAGCTGAAAGGCTTTTAAGCTAAAGAGTTTCCAAATGTTTCCCTGGGCTATCAGTTCCTCTGGAACATTAGCAAGGATTTGCCTGCATGAATCCCTCCTGCACTGCTGTCAGATGAGATGTCTTGCAGCGAGGACATGATGAGCGCTTGGCCTTTTCCCGCTCGCAGGGGTTTTATGATGCTAGTAAGAGTACAACTCACTGCCTTTAAAGCTGGTCACATGGGGACTGAATGTGAATAAGCTCAGCACATCAAAAGAGACGTGGTTTTATAGTCCTATCAAACATGTCTACAAATGCTGATGAACTACTTGTAGTCTCTCCTAATTCTACCTGACAGCAGACATAAAGTGCAATAGATGCTGGTAGGAACCAAAAAACAAAACAACCCACACCAAGCAAATCAGACCTAATAAAAATGTTCCAGGAGCTAGGGAAATGGTTAAAATGAAAGATGCTGCACAGGTCCACGGGCAAGTTTTCATTTCTTCTACATCATCCAAAGCTGGTGAAGGGTCTAGAGAATACATCTTGTGAGGAGCAGCTGAGCAAACTGAGATGGTTTAGTTTGGAGAAAAGAAGGCTGAAGGTAGATCTCATTGCTCTGTACAGCTCACTGAAAAGAGGTTGGAGTGAGCTGGGGGTTGGTCTTTTCTCCCTAGTAACAGATGATAGTACAAAAAGAAATGGCCTAAAATTGTGCCGGGGAGGTTTAGGTTGGATATTAGGGAACATTTCTTTGTGTAAAGAGTGATCAGGCATTTGAACAGGCTGCCCAGGGAGGTTGTGGAGTCACCATCCCTGGAGGTGTTCAAGAAATGTGTGCACATAGCCTGAAGTGCCATAGTTTGATGGCCATGGCAGTCTTTGTTTGACAGCTGGACTCTATGACCTTAAAGGTCTTTTCCCAGCTGCAACAATTCTGTGATTTTGTGATCCTACAATGCCATTAACAACAGTCCCAAGAAGATGAAGGCTAACAAGCAGCTCACAAGCTGGACATTTTGCTGTCTTTGTTTAGTATATTCACATTCCTGTTGTCAATTTGAAACCCAGACTCTGCTTTAGGTGTGATAGCTACTTCATATGCTTTTAAATATTCCTCAGCAAATTTTCAGCTTGTGAAAGAAAATCTTCCAAGAAGGCCAGGAAGAGTGTAGTCAGCAGGTCAAGGGAGATTCATTATCCTTCCTCTCTATTCAGCCCTAGTGAGGCCACAACAGGAGTACTGGGTCCAGTTCTGGGCTCCCTAGTTCAAGAGGGACAGGGAACTACTGAAAAGAGTCCAAAAGGAGAATACAAAGCAAGGAAAGCCTGAGAAACCTGTGGCTTTTTTGGCTTGGAGAAGACTGAAAGTGAACCGTATAAATGGTGGTCAATATCTAAGGAGTGGGTATCAAGAAGATGGAGTCAGACTTCTCTCAGTGGTGCCCAGCAACAGCACACATGGTAACACACACAGACTGGAACCCTCTACCTAAACATTAGGAAAAAAATATTGACTTTGAGGGTGCCAGAACACAGGACCAGACTGCCTACAGAGTTTGTGAAGTCTCTTTCTCTAGACAAGTTCCTTGTAAGGCTCTTTAAAAGAATTTGTGCACCTTCTTCCTTCTTCAGAAGAGACAGTCTAAGTATGTACTACAGATTCATAGATTGTATCAGGTTGGAAAGGACCTTCAAAGGTCATCTTGCCCAAATCCCCTAGGACAAGCAGGGCCATCTCCAACTAGATGGGGCTGCTCAGGGCCATATCAAGTCTGATCTTAAGTATCTTGACAGATGGGGCCTCAACCACACCCCTGGGCAATCCCCTCCAGTATTTCACCACTCTCATTGCAAAGACCTTTCTCCTACACTTCAACCTACATCTACCCTGCTACAGTTTCAAATCATTGGCCCTCATCCTGTCACTGCAAGCCCTTCTAAACAGTCCTTCCCCAGCCTTCCCACAGGTCCCCTTCAGATATTGTAGTTATAGTTGCTTATATGCTTAGCCACAAAATCTGCAAATTTTGAAAATGTAACTTTGTAACTGCTAAACTCTTAAGAGAGAATTATGAACTCTTCCAGTACAAAGCAGCTTGACATTCTACAGCATGGACAGAAGAGGATGATGAGATTTTTCCCCTTGCTCGTGGACCTCCAAACATTTCATTAAATGATCTAATCTCTTTTAAAATCTCTCAAACCATGAGCTTGGTGACCTCTTCTGCAATAAACTGCAGAAGAAAGTGTATATTGTTCAAACAATTCATTTTCATGCAAGGCTTTATCTCTTTGAACTTTAGAGAAAACGTCAGTCAGTGTTTATGAAATGCACTGGATCCACAGCTCTGACACAAAAATGACTCTCAAAAGCTGTTAAGGCAGTAGTGTGCTCACAAACTTCTGCTGTGTCACCACACTAATGCAGCACAGCTCACTTCACAAGCACCATTCCTGAGAAAAACAATGATTCATGTTCATGGCCAGCTCAGCTCTGGAACTCTTCCAGGTGCCTGTTACCAAAGCCATTCAGTCAGTTTGAAACACATCGCTTCAGCCAGAACCATTCAGTTAAAGAGAGAACAGATCGATTTTGTGCATTTCTACCTCACAGTCTTTGATTTTTTAAGGACATTGTGGCACTGCCAGATCTTTCTTTGCCCTTCCAGCTGCATAGGACATCTTGATGTTACGAAAACTCTTTGCAATTTATGAAACAATTTTTCACCTTTGTCAAGGTCATTTCAAACATCCTCAATTCCAAATGCATCTTCTCAAGAGCTTCAGAAAAGTCCCCATCCTGATTTGAGCTAGAGCAGAACTAACTCTGGTTCGCAATTTCACTTCTCAGCTCAGGCTCTTCTCAGGACAGGTTTGCACAGATAGCAGCTGCTTCTAGCAGTGACAGTGCTGATGGAGAGAGTCACTGCCAAGGGCTGGGCTGTACAAAGGCTCTTGCTTAGACTTGGTCCTGTGCACACCAAGAGCACCGCTACACCTTGACGGGGTGCAGTAAGTCAGAGATGGTACCTATGGGGAGAGGCAGACAGGACAGGTGACCCTAAGGTGTCCAACAAGGGATGCCATCCCGTGGATGCCATAATTGGTATAAAGCTGAGGAAACACTAGGGTCAAGCCTCTTCTGCAATAGCCAGTGTTGAAGGAGGACTCTGTTGTTGCCTTTGATCCCAGTTAATGTATTCTGGAAGCCAGTTATGGAAATCCAGCTCCTGAGTCCCAGTTCTCACGTACTGCTGTGGCCCATCCAGGACTTCCCCCGTGCCTGCCCCCAGCATCAGTAGTGATGGTGACACCACTGCCATCAGGGGTTGGGTTTGATACTGGCTTGTACCTATTTAATTTTATTGTTATTTCCACCAAAGCTGGTTTAGTTCCTTCCCCAACCCTTCAGTCTCTCTCCTTTATTCCCTTTCTCATCCCTCTGGGAAGGCAGAGGGGTTCACAGAGAAATTCTATCACTCATCTAGTGGCTGGCCCGCTCCTAGTCCTTGGTAGTACCAAATTACTTTATTTCAAAATCGAAGATGAAGACTTGAATTATTATTAAGCTGAAGCAAATCTATAAAGCATTTTAACAGAGAGAGGACATGGAGCATGACAGATCTTGGGAAGGCCAAAACTGAAAGGAACACCTTCCTGCATAATAATCCTAGATTCAGAAAGATAAGTCTACCTTAACTGCCAACTTGCACTGAAATTCTCATGCTCTTTTTAGTACAAATTTGCAGGAAAAGTCATATAACACTGTGTTGGGTTGCTTCATGTATGATTTGATTGCACTTCAAATAAGAAAGCAAGGCAAGGACTGACCTACTCGATTACGTAAATTCCAATTTTAGTTATCAAGATCACAGGATGCTAGATCCAAGAGAACTGAATGATCTATCTCCTTCCTTCATGCAGCCAAGACTGACTGAAGCTGTAGTTTGACAGCTGCAAACAAATCATTTCCACAACCATCATTCTCTGAGATAAATGAGAGATGGGCAATAATGAGACATAGCAGTCCAGAGTCCAACAGCATCAGTCCCATGCACTTAAGACCATTGGAAGAGCACCAGAAAGACTGTCAATGACATTATTCTAAAGAAAATCAGGAAATTGCTACATTTTTGTAAAAAGATTCTGAAAAATAACAGTACTTGCGGTCTGAAGTAACCTGGTGAACTTCCCTAATTTCACCAGGGATTTCAGCATTTTCATCTATTGCTCTGACATTTCAACCAGTGTTTGGGGCATGTTACCTCCAACACCTCTCATCCAAGAACCTTCTTTTACTTCACAAGTAATAATCGTGGCACAAAAAGTTCCTTCATCCTTTAAATGCAAAGGTTCAAAGAGATTTGCTTACCTAGTCCACCACATAATTAAACTGAGTAGTCAGAAAGCACCAACCACAACCATGATGGAGGTTTAAAACAGGACGTCATGCCTAAGTTCCTGCTGCCACCACAAGCCATTTTAGTGCTTTGCAGAGCCATCAGCCCCAAACTGAGCCACTTGGGAAAAGGAAAAGCATAGAATTGTAAAAGATTTCTACAATCGAGTCCAACCATCAACCTAACACCACCATGGCCATTAAACCACATCCCAACATGCCATGTCAACACATTTCTTGAACACCTGCAAGGACAGTGACTCCACCACCTCTCTGGACAGCCTGTTGTAATGCCTCACTCCTTCTGTAAAGAACTTTTTCATAACATTCAATCTAAAACTTTCCTGGCACAATTTCAAGCTATTTCATCTGGTCCTACCACCTGGTACTGAGAGAAAAGACCAACTAGCACCTTACTCCAACCTCTTTTTAGGTAATTGCAGAAAGCAGAGATCTCCCCTCAGTCTTCCTTTCTCCAGGCTAAGCAACCCCAGTTCACTCGACTGCTCCTCCCAAGACCTTTGCTCTAGACCTTTCACCAGCTTTGTTTCCCTTCTCTGGAGATGTTCCAGCATTTCCATGTCCTCCTTGGAGTGAGGGGCCAAAACCTGAACCCAGTACTTAAGGTACTCAACCAGTCCCAAGTACAGAGGAACAATCACTTCCCTACTCCTGCTGACCACAGTATTCCTGATCCAAACCAGGATGCTGGCAGTCATCTTGATCACCTGAGCGTGCTGCTGGCTCATGTTCAGGCAGCAGTCAACTAGTATCCCCACATCCTTTTTTTGCAGGGCAATTTTCCAGCCATTCTGCCCTTCAGAGTCAGATGGAGTTGGTGCGACCCAAGTACAGACTCAGGCACTTGGCCTTGTTGAACCCCGTGGAACCTCATCCAGGATTCTGCTTTGCAGAGCCTTCCTACTCTCAAGCAGATAGACACTCCACTCCCATTTAGTGTCATCTGCATATTTACTCAAGAGCCCTNGCCTGTTGTAATGCCTCACTCCTTCTGTAAAGAACTTTTTCATAACATTCAATCTAAAACTTTCCTGGCACAATTTCAAGCTATTTCATCTGGTCCTACCACCTGGTACTGAGAGAAAAGACCAACTAGCACCTTACTCCAACCTCTTTTTAGGTAATTGCAGAAAGCAGAGATCTCCCCTCAGTCTTCCTTTCTCCAGGCTAAGCAACCCCAGTTCACTCGACTGCTCCTCCCAAGACCTTTGCTCTAGACCTTTCACCAGCTTTGTTTCCCTTCTCTGGAGATGTTCCAGCATTTCCATGTCCTCCTTGGAGTGAGGGGCCAAAACCTGAACCCAGTACTTAAGGTACTCAACCAGTCCCAAGTACAGAGGAACAATCACTTCCCTACTCCTGCTGACCACAGTATTCCTGATCCAAACCAGGATGCTGGCAGTCATCTTGATCACCTGAGCGTGCTGCTGGCTCATGTTCAGGCAGCAGTCAACTAGTATCCCCACATCCTTTTTTTGCAGGGCAATTTTCCAGCCATTCTGCCCTTCAGAGTCAGATGGAGTTGGTGCGACCCAAGTACAGACTCAGGCATTTGGCCTTGTTGAACCCCGTGGAACCTCATCCAGGATTCTGCTTTGCAGAGCCTTCCTACTCTCAAGCAGATAGACACTCCACTCCCATTTAGTGTCATCTGCATATTTACTCAAGAGCCCTAAATTTCAGGCCATTTCCTCTTCTTCTGTCTCTAGGAGAAGAGACCAACCCCCATCTCACCCCAACCTCCTCTCAGGGAGTTGCAGAGAACAATGCAGTCTCCCTTCAGCCTCCTCTTCTCCAGACAAGGCACTGAGGAGGCTTGAATTTCTCTTGCTCCATTTTACTTAAGATGTTCCAGCAATGTTTAGGCTGCTAAATCCCACCATTTGTAAAAAACACCCAAGCACTATACAGAAGAACTTAAAAAAGGAAAGTAATACTTGTCAGTGTCTTCTCAGTAGACAGACCACCAGACAACTTGCTAAAGACATGATATATGTCCCAGAGTATAGATGTGATTTCTCCCTCTCTTATGTAAAAGCAAGAAAGTAGATATGGACCACTCAACTAAACCCTGAGATACATCAACTATAAATATCAGTGCTAGAAAAGGAGAAGATCTCTCCCTTGGAGGCAAATAGCACCAGGCAAAGCTGGTAACAGGATACTGAGCTCATGTGGAAATGTTTTCAGTACTTCTGAGACAAAATAGCTGGCAGGATGATCATCATGTCACTAGGAAGATGACATCTCTGAAGAAGCTGAATCAACCTTGGTATTACTCAGCAGGAAGAGATGCCTCTCTCTCATCATGGCACCAAAACTTAAAAAAAAAAAAAAAGCAAATGAACTGTTAAAAGTTCTGTGCTGCAGATAACAGCAAGGAAGAACCATCACAGCAACCATGAGTGACTCCTACAGCATGTCTGCCAGCTGTCAACCCCAAACACTAATACAACAGGACAGGCCTCTCGAGTCAAGAGAGACAAGGAACTACTGAAAAGAGTCCAAAGAAGGCTACAAAGATGCTGAGGGGACTGGAGCATCTCTGCGCAGAGGAAAGGCTGACAGACTCAAGGACGTTTAACCTGGAGAGGTGTAGGCAGAGGGGATATTCTCAGTGCTTAGCATGAGCTAAAAGGTGCAGGGCAAGAGGATGGGGCCAGACTCTATTCAGTGGTACGCAGTGATAGGACAAGGGGGAACATGCACAATCTGAAACACAGGAGGTTCCCTCTGAACAGGAGGAATATCTTTGCTGTGAGGGTAGTGGAGCCCTGGAGCAGGCTGCCCAGAGAGGTTGTAGAGTCTCCTTCCCTGGACAGATTCCAAACCCATCTGGACATTGCAATCCTGGGCAACTGCTCCGCGAGACTCTGCTTTAGCAGGAGGGTTGGACTGGGTGATCTCCAGATGCCACTTCCAAATCCTTTCATTCTGTGAACATGTGGCACAAAAAGCCCTTATCTGGGCTAAGGAGATTTGGCCTAGACTGAAAAACTCAGCACAAAGACTATGTTGGACCTCAAATCTTCTGCCTTCTTCTCTAGCATGTGCCTTTCACCCTGAGAAGGAACACCACAGAACATGCACTGATTTGTGCCCCAGAATCTCAGAATTCCTTCAGTGCATTGTCCTGAAGCAACTTCATGTCAGTATGTTCCTAACTGCTGCTGTAACGCAGCTCATAGCTCTCTCCAGCCAACTACTTGGTCCTACAGTAATTATGCTGTTCAGAAGGATATTCCACCCACTCCTACACTGAAGAGCTAAATTAGCTCCATGCACAAAATGCCAAGTGAAAATTTAAACAACTTTCAGATCTCTGCTGTTGGTAAGGCAACCACAGGCCAAGCTGGCCCCAGTACAAGTAAATAGTTTCAAACTGTGTTTTCCTAAACAAGGCTGCTTGAACATTTTGACAAATTAATTTTGTTTGTTTGTTTGTTTTCTAGCACTCTAGAGCTAAACTCTAAAAGCTTGGTCTGTCTTCCTCTTGATCCGTATCATTCTTCCAATCTCAGAGGTCAAAAGTATCTATATGCATGTTCAGTATCTAAACATTGCAGAAGACTGTCCCCTCTATCTAAAGCCACACCACAGCGTGTGGTGCAGTTATGAGGGAGCATTCAAGACTCCAGCTACAAAAACAAGCTGCTGAAAACAACTCACATTTCCCACAAGGGACAATTTCCAGCCCACCACAAGCACACATTGTTACTTTTGTACAGAAGTACAAAGAGATAATCTTGCTGTAATGTATTTCACACGCAGAGATGCACAATGTACATGTGAAAGGTTTGTCCATGTGAGCTGCAGAGCCATGTGATGTTGTTCCAGCACGATGAATAAACTTCATTCATCATGATCTGAAGGCATTGCATCGTTTCCTTCATGCACCCCACCACGAATCCAGTTCCTCCAAATTTTCATCCTCCCCCCAGCAGCAGGAACATTTCAATAAATACTTCTAAAACTGAGTTTTCTGCTCCTGCTGTCACAAATGAAAGATCTCCTCTCCAGAAATTATCCTTATTCAGAAAAATAAGATAGAAATAATTTAATCTGGGATCAAAGGTTTTCTTACACTAAAAGATAAAAAAAAAAAAAATTAATCCACTCCAATGAAACTGATGTACAGAAACCCCATAAGATTTTGAACAAAGAAAAGGAAGATCATCTTTCTATGTCAGTCAACATTCATCTCTTACTCTAAACCAGCAAGAGATTATGGATCTTCAAGTGTTGCTTTTATGCATTTTAAAAGCTCTTTTGGAAGCTTTTCTGACTCCCCCTGACACCCATGCTGTCAGGCCAATAGCAATGAAACTCTTACAAGTGGGCTGTTTTTCTTGGCACACACTCCACAGAAAGCTTGGGCAAATATTTTCCTCCAACACAAAAGAACTTACACTGTCTATGTACGCACACCTACACCTGTAGTACTTAAAGGGGGCTTGTAAGATGGAAACAGGACAACAGCTGATGGTTTGAAACTAATAGAGACAGACTTAAGACTAAATGGAAGGGGAAAATGTTTTACACTGAGGATGGTGAAACACTGGCCCAGAGAGATGGTAGATGCTCCACTCCTGGTAACATTAGAGGTCAGGTTGTTTGGGGCTCTGAGCAATCTGTTCCAGTTGACTATGTTCCTGCTGAGTGCAGGGGGTTTGGACTAGATGCCCTTTAAAGGTCTCTTCCAACTCAAACTATTCTCTGACTCCGATTCTTCACACAGTTTTCACCATCATTGTTGTTCTGGAATAGCCAGTACAACTCACTTCCACTCATGAGGACTGAAACCTTCACAATTCCTCTGATAAGGAGGAATTACCAGCTTTGTTATTCTGTTTCGCTAGAATTAAAATACTGGAGGATCTTAACTCTCAAGGGTTTGTCCTCCTGGAACAGAAGCTGCAGAATTCAAAGCTCTTAACACTTTTCTAGAACTCATGATGGCACTAAGATGGTTGGAGGTACACCATGCTGTTCCTCATCTCATTAATCATTCCCTTTAACATGATCAGACAGCTTCAGCTCCACAACATTCCAAATCAAACTTTCACAAGAACCATACTGAAGGGAAGTGAAAATTCACATCATGATGAAAACCGACCAAAAATTCTTAATAAAAATACTAACTCTTCTAGAAAGACAAATACATGGGTAAGGAGACAATGGAGGTGATCAATACTCTGTACCTTACATTTACCATGTCCAACAAGTATCTCAAGTCACACCATGCAGATAGCTGCCTGCATTTGTGTAAGCAAAATAACTTTGTGCATCTGCCGTCTGTCAAAGACTTCAGAGCAACAGCTAAGTAAACCTGCATCCTACAGTGAAAAACTGTTAAGAGAAGGCAGAGAGCCTTTTTCATAAACAGCTCAGACACAGAATGGCTACTATAAATCCTGCCACCTCATGTAAATAAAGCCAGGCTCGCTTCTTTGACCTCCTCAATCAAGTATTGGGTGAGGTCTACATCTGTGTACTATAAAGGCAATTCCTTTATATAAGAAATATATATAA